>JALPQI010008222.1:0-60578 GCA_025490895.1 Thaumatotibia leucotreta
GGTTAATAGAAAGTTACTTTGTGTATGACTAACCCATTGTCTCGCTAATTATACTTACTACCTGGGTTTATATATTAACCCCTAACCCTTAACATTCTTTAGCGTGCTAGAACTTAGAACAAATTACAGTATTCACGATTTATGTAAAATATTATGCTTGATGTTGTTTAATTTAATATAATGCAACAGAAAAAATATGTTTTTAGTAGATTTATTGGAATGAAAATAACGAATAAATCATTCGTCATTTAAAAACCAGCAGAATAATTCATTCGTGGCTGATTTATTCGCGAATGATTCATTCGCGAATAAATAATTCGTGACTAAATTATTCGCGAATAAAGAAATCGTGAATTATTGTTTATTCGAATAATTATTCCGATAAAAAATTATTCGAATAATGCCCATCTCTGATTGACACGTACCGTTTTCTGGTCGTCAGATAACAAGTGAGGAATCCACCGGGAAAATAACTTCCGCACGCCCAACTCTTGTTGTAAAATAACTTGTACCTGACTCATTCCAATGCCTAAAATCTCTTGAATCTCCCGATATGTAACATGCCTATCTTCCTTTATCAGTTGGCGAACAACATCGATGTTTTGATCGGTAACGGCCGTTTTCGGTCGACCCTCACGTACGTCATCCGCAAGAGACACACGGCCACGTTGGAATTCCGAATACCACCTGTATATGGTCGTCTTTGAAGGTGCTTCACTACTAAAAGTAATAGTTAATCGGTCTCCACATTGTTGTTGTGTTAATCCACTTTTAAAGTCATAATAAATCATTGCTCTAAAACTTTCGCGGGACAGCTCCATTTTCACCAGCGACTCAACGACTTTAAAAAACAATTGAAAATCGGACATTGTTTTTTTTTTCTAAGTGGCCAGTGTTTTCGAATAATGAGACTATGCTTGTAAGAAAGAGGTATAACACATGTCAAATATACGTTCCTAAGTATTAAATTCCCGAAATTTTCAGGGCATCCTACGTAGTAAAGCTTACCAGAATATGTATCTAGAAATGTATATGAGAAAGTCTAAAGTCTATTTCATCATCATCAGACATCGGAATTCTGGTAGCATTTTTGAGCTGTCATAAGGACTTCTCGTTTATCGACTACCGATTATACATGTATATCGATAAATGCATAACAGGGGTCTTATCGCTTATAAGCGATCTCTTTTGGATAACCTTTGGATACCAACTTTTAGGAAATAATAAATTGAAATTAAAATGTAATATTTTATTAATCCTTATTAATATTTGTGGATTTCTTATGGCTATTAAACATTTTTGGAACAATATTATTATTAATCTTTAATAATACAAGTTTTTAAGTTTATTTACGTGTTTTTTTGTTTTCATCGTCAGCCTATCGCAGTCCACTTCTGGACATGAAGGTAACGTTGTTTTCTATTGACGAATTGTATTTTTTTTGTATTGTATTTTGGCCATTTTTTCCTCCACTCGACATCAAACGTGCCCATTTTGCGTGGTCCCAACGCTGGCCCAGTAAGTACTTGTTGGAGACTTCACATACACCCTTGAATTTTTTCACAGGTGTATGCAGGTTTCCTCACGATGTTTTCCTCCATCGTATACTGACGAATAATATGTCTGCACAATCTCAAACGAGAGAGGGTTATGCTCGAAGTTTCTCTGCGTGATCGAATCAGTAAAGACTTGAGGAGATCCGTAGGCGAACTAAAGTTACTGACATAGCCCTCCGGATCAGCAAGCTGAAGTGGCAATGGGCAGGCCACATTGCACGCAGAGCAGATGGTCGATGGGATCGAAAAGTGCTCGAGTGGAGACCACGGCTAGGCAAACGCAGCGTAGGACGTCCACCCACAAGATGGACAGACAACCATATGAAGGTCGCCGAGACACGCTGGATGCAGGTCGCACCTGACCGGTACATGTGGAGGTCCAGATAGGAGGCCTATGTTCAGCAGTGAACGTCTTATGGTTGAGATGATGATGACAATCCCAAACAAATGCCAAAATAACTGTCTGTGTCTAACCTAAAAGGTAACACGGCTAGAACATTAATTTATTATAGTATTATGTGAAAAAACAGACTCTGGCAACTTGCCAGCGGTGATTGGCCTTAGGGAAAGCACATGTATGATATTTTGGACCTGGCAACGACAAACTGAGTTTAACTGTTAATTCATAGTATTAATATAGTACCAGGCTATAAAGTTTGCACATCGGTCACTGGAAAGAGACTCGGCTTCATAGAGCATTGTCCCTCTCGAACTTTTGTGACGTTTATGCAATATTATTTGTCTCTTTCTAAGGGCTTGTCCATTAATCATGTCATACGATTTTGGCCTATTTTGGACCCCTCCCTCCCCCATGGTGATATTTAGTGATATTTTCAGGACCACAATATGACGTGTAATTTATTTCCAGACATCAGATTCCGTGGGGCGAAAAATCTTGACAGCTAGGGACTTCCTATATCGATATACTCATTTATCGATAACTTGTTCTAAATACTAGTGAACACACAAAGGTTTGCTTATAAAATATTTTTTTATTTAAAGAGTATTACCTATATAATAAAATAGCAGCTAAATTTTCTTCTTCTTTAATGAAAACGTTTTTAAAAATTTATTCGTCACAATTTTTTTTTCATGACTGTCCGATCTATTGTTGTTAAAGTAAACCACCAGAATTGTTTCCATATTTTCGGGAGTTAAGTGTTTCCGTCTTGGCTGAAAAATCCATTTTAGGTGTCTAGAAGACTTCAATTTCTATAGAGGTTATAGGAGCATAACAAAATTTCATTAAGTGATCAATAGTTACAAAAAACACACACAATGTTGGGGGCGGTCACTAGTATATAGAACTAGTATCGACAAACGAGTTTATCGATATAGGAAATCCCTAGCTGTCAAGAAGTTTCGCCCCACGGAATCCGATGTCTGTTTATTTCCAACGTTTTTTTAGTCCCACTTGTTCCGGGTTTGACATCTGGTTATACATAAAAAGTGATCTTAAAGAAAAGTAGAGATGATTTTTGGTAAAGATCATTTATTTTCATTAAGAATTTACAATTCACTTATTATGAGAACTTAACTATACTAAAATAATGAGCGTTAAAAAAATTACAATAAGAGGGTAAATTTACTAGCTATAATGCTGTTCAGCAGAGAGGAGAGTAACATAAAATTTCACGTGATTTGTCCGATGACCCCCCTTCCCTATGGTGATAATTTGATTTTTTTCTTGACCAACAAATTGACCAATAAAATAAATACACAAAGAATGCCCTCGCCGGGATTCGAACCCGGAACCTCCAGCTTCGTAGGCAGGGTCACTACCAACGAGGCTACAGAGGCTGACCGAAATCCGAATACCTTAAGCTATCGAATATTTGCAAGCCCTAAAGACAAGTAAGTATGAATAGAGTTTAGAATGACCCTCATAAAACGCCACGACACTGAAAAATTACTCACCATCAGTTTCATAGAATTAATAACTCGGGTGATGTCATATTATTACAGTGCCGCCTTGTTTTCACAAATTATCACTAACTATTTTGACATTGTAGGTTTTTATATGTATGTTTTAAACGCTGGAACGAGAACGCACCAAGTTTAGGTAATTTATAAGAATCTCACCTGAGTTAAGGTGCATTCAGACCAAACTAGCATTCGCTATTCTAACCCCCCCTAGGTACTCTACGAAATTCGATCGTTACACAACGTGATTCGTTGATTTCGTAGAGTGGGGGATAGAACAGCGAATGCTCGTTTAGTCTGAATGCACCTTAAGAAATGGGTCAAAATTCTTTTCGTTGTCTTGTTTCATACCACTCTGTCACGCTTCTAGTTGCTGTCTCGTATATTAAAAAATCCAGTGAATTTGAATCACGCTAGATTTTAATCCATACATCAAAAATTGGAAAGAAAACATCATCTCATACAAAAATCACAACTGTGTCACGTTTTTAGGGACACAAAATAAGAGAACGAAAAGAATTTTGACCCAAATATACAAATTACAAACGATACTCCTCCTGGGTTGCGTTTTGTAAAGTTACATTTTACAATTTCGCTGTTTGCCTCTCCAACGCACGCACTTATTGTCTAGTAAGAGAGGCAAACAGCAAAATTGTAAATTGTAACTTTATAAAACGCGACCCTGGAGTAAGTATGGCTGCTCACGCGTTTCCGCTACTGCAGCTGTGGCCGGGCATCCCACGATGGTGGGACGGTCGTTGCACGGTCATTTGGGGACGGTGTTGAAAGGCTTTAGGATTCTCACCTCCTCATAACTAGACACTACAAACACAGCACTAATATAAATGGGTGCTCACAGCATCAGCCTAACTTATTCCACTGCTGGACTAGAGTTCGAAATGTCGGAAAAATCAAGTTTTTTCGGGAATGTATGAAAATTTCGTTTTTTTCGGATTTTTACAGAAATAATCAATGTCACTGTCACTCCTTTCCATCTATTTCAATTGACTTTTCCTCGATGACAATGCGTTCTCCTGGTATAAGTGAAAATTAGACCTAATTCTCATTGATTTACAGTTGAAAACTAAAGTGGAAACTTTACTTGATTTTCCTGAAAAATTTCGGAAAAACGAGCTGTTTAGAAAGAAACGGGATTTAGGGTGCGGCTCCACTGACGTGGAGCGGAGCGGAGCTGTGGGAGCTCGGCCAATGAGGCCGCATCACAGAGTTTCGAATTCGAATTAGAAGTATGTTATTGGTAAATTTTGTACAGCACCGCTCCGCTCTGCGTTAGTGGAGCCGCAATCTTAATCCGGAAATTTTCAACGCTATGCTGGACATAGGCCTATATTATCTACGCGTACGGACGCGTTAGGAGGTCAATGCTTAAAACTAAGCCACATCGGAAGCGTGGCGTTATAGTGTAGGAAATGTCATAGTAAATAGAACACCGCTTGCAAGTCACGCGCTCGTGGCCACGCAAGCGGTGTGCCATCTAACAAGATATCAGGGGGCGTAGATAATAGGGGAGGCCTAAGTCCAGCTGACTGAGGTAAGCTGCACACGCAGCTGGTGTGACTCAGCCTTTAATCGCCAAGCTTTATTAGACAAAATGCGTACGCATGCTGATAAATGTGCTGCGACCATAAATAACATGGACGTCTACCGCCAGTTCAAAAATGCCCCCAAAATCAATTGTTCAATTGTGCCAAGATGGGCAAGACATAGCGCTTTTCGTGACACCGCGCATATTTCGGCGCAACATCTTTGACAAATGTTTATTGAATATCGCCAATCAAAAGTTTGATGGACCAATCACAACTATTTTTAAATGGCGGTTTAAGTTTTTATAGGTTGACATTGAAATTCATAGCCGTGATGCATTAAAGAGGGACATTTGTCAAATAAAATTCAGGACCGTTTTTGAAAGGCAATTTAGTATGGCGTGCGGCTTCCATGTTTTATTTGTTCGTAGTAAATGTATCTTCAGCCTAAGCCTGCTGTAAAAGTTACTTGCCAACTCATAGTACGCCTATTGTAGTGTTAAAGTTGTAGACACGCGGATATAAGTAGTAAACACAGTATATTAGTAAACAGTAGGCGCGGCCTTGACACGGGCAAGGCCACATGACCTTCCGGCGATAGCGGTAAAGCGGCGTACATACTGCTACTTCCTGTATAAATATCGTTCTTTCTTTCACTATTATGGGTCGATTACAGTCAAAGGCAAAATAAGGTGAATATAAGAATGCTCAAAAATAACGTTATCAATAATTTGTAACAGCCAGTGTGGGACCACCATATCATCATACGTAGTTAGTAGGTACATGGGTGAATCAACTTTTTTCTGTCTGTTATTGCCATGGTTACGGTCGCCTGAGTCACGCTGGTTGTACGCAAAATTATGCTACTTAATTGATGCAAACATGCATATAGTCCATGTTTGTAGGTGACCCATCAAGGAAAGGGTTTATTAACACCAGAAAAATGCTTGTTTTCATAGTTTAAGTATAATAATTAATAATTATGTATAAAACCAGCGTGACTCAGGCGACCGTAACCATGATAATGATAATAATAGACAGAAAAAAGTTAATTCACCCACCTATAATATTAAACGTAACGTAACAGCGTGTAATTTTTTAAGTACGTAAATTTTACATGATATTAGGATGATATAAGGGATCTCTTCCAGCTAACCTTTGAAAAGTTGAGTGATTTTCAATGGATATTTGAAAAAAAGAAAACTTGCAATGCACATAAATCTGCTGCAGTGTGAAACGAGCCTTAGTCAATTTGGTTGATTCGATCGCTTATCGCATTACATCATAACGTTGTGTGATTATAATACAATACTTTTCGCCTACTTCGTATGCGGAGCTACTCTTGAAATTAGATCTTTTGTACAAGCTTTTATTTATATTAGCCTTTCCATGTCCGGAATCCCTGCGCGACATGTTTCGGAGAGGCTGGAGACCTAGCCTCATTATCAAGCACTGAGCCCGCGATTTATTCTTTAGAAGGTATTTGTATTTTATTATGGCCATTTTCCGTGACTCTACATCCAACGTGCCTATTTTGAGTAGTCCCAACACAATCCCAATACTTTTGGAAACTTCTCAATTCTCATACACCCTTGAATTTCTTCCCTGATGTATGCATGTTTCCTTCACCCTAGCACTTTTGAATATCAAATGATTTTTCGTACATATTTTTTTTTTTAAACTTATTGGCACGAGCCGGGGATAGACCCCACGATCGCTGCGTAGCAGCCGTGAGTTTTACCGCTCGATCACAACACAAGCGCTTTAAGGTGGATTTAGACCAAACGAGCATTCGCTGATTCTATCTCCCATTCACCGAAATCAACGAATTTCGGCGAATTACGTATTTCGTATATGTTTTTTGAGACACTCATTGTTACGAGCCGGGGATTGAATCCATGATCGCTTTACCGACGAGCCGAGCCGCTTTCACGAGCCGTGCGTTTTACCGCTCAATCACAAGCGCTTTAGAAGGCAATTCCCATAATCGCCACGCTTGGCCATCGCGTTAGCAATCGCAGTAGTGCGTACTGTAAAGTTTGTATAACAACCCTCTACATTACTGGTTGCATTCGGATGAATTCTGCATTTAAATTAATGACATAAAATTAACATAATAGAAAATCGTGTAAGTTACCCTCGAGGCACCGGCCTTCGGGTCACGCTCGTGCGCCGCAAATTATAATAGTACATTGTGCATCAAGGGAGGTAAGTACGGAATTACTACGTAACGATTACTACGTACGTAACGAGAGTGTTAGAAGCCCGACGCCGTTAGGCGGAGGGCTTTTATGACTCGAGTTAGTATTCCGCTTACCGACCGTGATGCATACAATGTTTTTCATCACACTTGCCAACCAAAAAATAAGTTTTAAGACATAATATTATGAAAATGACTTACTGACATTTCTATTACTCTCTAGGGAATTTCTCTTTTCTATTTACTCCCGCTACGCGCGCAAGCAATGGCGCGCTTAGACAGCAAGTGTGATGAAAAATAAATTACTTCTTCAAAGTCTACCTCTGAGTCTTATTATTACACCAGCAGTCCAGCACCTCCCACAGTACACTTGAGTTGATGCCGATGCTGGCCAATAGCGAACTCCGAAGTTCGCAGATTTGTCTCTGTCACACCAAGGAAGACGTCATTATCATTAGAGTGACAGACACAAATCCTCGAAATTTGCGGATTTCGAATTTCGCAGTAATTTCGCTGGCCATCAAGATCGGCTATATCTAACGTGAGACTCAAACATAATAAAATATTATCGAACCGGGTTACTCACGTATTTAAGTCGATGATTGCTCTATGTTTCGACCCATTAAGAGGGTCCTCGTCCGGAGCACCCTCGGCCAAAGCCATCAACAACCATCAGCAATCATCGACTTAAATACTTGAGTAACCCGGTTTGATAATATTTTAATGTAAATTGTAAACTAATTACAAATTATAATCAACAACGTTTCTAAGAACAGGCGTGTACGATCTCGAGGTGTTGCAAAATGTTTCCCGTCACGCGAACGGTAGTAGGGCGTACTGGTTGCGTGAGATCATCTTTATATGGCCAGTAAATCTACAGATTGTTAGAGAGTTATCAGAGTTATCAGTGTTAGAAATCCGAAATTTTCGAGGAATCTGTTCCTCTAACGGCCCAGCCTTAACTTTGAGCGAATTGTCTACCCATTGCGCGGTTGAGACGCGCAGCGCACTATGTTTGAAAAAAAATAGCCCATGAAGACTCGACAAAGAGCAGAATCACTCTATTATGAAACTACACACATAATATTAGTTGACCAAGCCTGTAACGTGATATAAGCGGCCGTGATCATGAAGGATTCCCGGCCGCGATGACGTCACTAATCCTATTCAGGCTTTGCTGGCTTTCTATTCTAACCGTTTCAAACATATAAATAGAAGTTTCCAGTTGGTAACTAAATGTGATTTAAATAAAGAAACCTGTTGATAGAATAATATTTTTAATATTAAATCAATAAATAAATGTATTCATTAGTGCGCTTATGACAAATATTTGTTCCTTGATCGTGGTTGTCTGTATTTAAGTAGGTATTGGCGCTTGCTACCCACATTTCAGACATTAATTGAGTTTGCCGTGGGACTAGGTCGATATTTGTAAGAATGTCTCAGGATATTTATTTTATTTATTAATTATTGCCATTTGCCATGCCGTATTTAAAATACATCTCGCTTTACCATTTCATACCCGTGAAATCCAATATTTTCCATACAAAATACTCCACAATTCCTAACCTTATTCCATTCAACTAAGTTGATACATTTACGAGCAGTACGTAACCCACATAGCTTCCTCGACACCGCGTTACGCGACATGTCATGAAGCTGGAATGCAACCGAACGTATCTAATTTCCCCTTGACCACATACGGCTAGACTGAGCGACGCCGGTGTAGCGCGGGAGACGGCTGCGGGTTACCCTGTCTCGTTTGTATAAGTGTGTGAGGGCATGTATCATGTATACCAATTGGGCATAGTTATGGAATATCGAATCAAGCGACTGAAGCCTCTCATTTCAGTTGAATCTTTCTGTCAAAAACTAACGTTATTATTTTCAGTGACAGACTTCTGTCGCTTGATTCGATGTTCCATAACAATGCCCAATTTTCAGTAGAATCTAGTAAAAATGTAAGTAAATGCGGCTGATTTTCCATAGCATTTGACGTCTTTGACACATATCGTGAAACACGTTCACAGATATATATATATATTACGTGAATATTAAACTAATAAATATCAATAATTTTGACTAATAATGTATGTGAACGTAAGGTTTAAGGTTTTATGTTCGTAATAAGGTGCGTTCAAACCAAAAGAGCATTCGCTGTTCTCTCCCCCGTTCTACGAAATCAGCCAATCACGTTTTGTTTAACGATCGAATTTCGTAGAGTGGGGGGTTAGAATAGCAAATGCTCTTTTGGTTTGAACGCACCAATAGAACCAAGATTGTGTTCTAAAAGTGCGTGATTATGGAATAATTTAAGTTTTTAGATTTACTTAATTTTTTTTAGATTCTACTGACGTTTGATATATTTCTGAACTCTTGGCAAATTGATACTTTTTTCATAATGCAATGATAAATTTTTTCTCATACTCATACTTTTTAGTCATTGCACAAATGCAGTGAACTTTTTACAAAACGACACTTCTCAAGTACTCAAACGGTGACCCAGAATTATTTTTAAAGGGCAATAAAACTTGTTTAACGACTCGCAGTTTACGGTCGCCAGCGCTCGGACTACGCTACAGGGTGATGTCACTCAAAGAATGTCTTGTTGGAACTAGGTTTATGTTTATACAGGGTGGAAAATTAAACTGGGTCAGTTCGGTGGGTGGGGCGGTTGTTACGCGAGAATTATTGTAGAGTTTATTGTATTCAATACGAACGTTTTTGTGAATCTACATACAACCCGAAGAGCGAAGTTTTGTTAAGGTGGATTTACACCAAACGAGCGAATGATCATTCTATCGCCCACTCTTTGAAATCAACGATATTTGACGAAAGGGTTAAAAGCCTAGAATGATGCTAATGAGGGTTTTAGATATTTTTTCTGCCACCAGGCGGCGCTAGAGTAGGCGTTGGGTCCACTCCACACAGCTGTTATATTCATACTATTCATAGGTTCTTGGACCTAAACTATCGAAATTCTACTTTATTTGGAAGTTTATTGATTTTGTAATGGATTAAGACTAATACACGGTCGTCGAACTGAAGATTGAGCTCTAAAACAGGCGCTCAAAGTTACTGGTATTAAAAATAATTACTATAGCTTTGTTAATTTCATGGGAATTGACTTGGAACTATTTTATTTATTTATTTTCGAAAACAATATATCTAAAGTAATGGTTTTCAGAATAAATAAACCTATAAATATGTTGAAAATTAAATGCGCGTATTTACTGGCCGTGTGGTGACGGCAGTAAGAATAAATTTGTTACCACCCCAACTCCTCCTGCGGGTGTCGTAAGAGTCGACTACTGCGATCGCCAATCCGCTTGCCCAGCGTGGTGATTATGGGCATTTACCTCCTAATGCGTCTATGCGCATGGTTAATAGGAGAGGCCTACGTCCAGCAGTGGACTATCATAGGCTGATGATGTGATTATGTGATTTATTTTGACAGTTTATTAGGTCTTCGCCACAGTGCTGCCATCTGACATCTGCCATAGTGGCGGAAAAAGTATCAAAAACCCTAATTGGACCTCTTTTGTTGCAGTGCCGACGACGTCGCGGTCGCAGCTGGCGGCGGAGTACCTCGAGTCGTGTCGGCGGCACAACACGCCCGCCATCGACACAGTGCTGGACCAGATACGGGTACCCTCGAGCCATTTATTCTTGACCACACAATCAGCCTCTGTAGCCTAGTTGGTAGTGACCCTGCCTACGAAGCTGGAGGTTCCGGGTTCGAATCCCGGCGAGGGCATTATTTGTGTATTTATTTATCACTAATGTTTGTTCCTTGGTCATGGCTGTGTATGTATCTAAGTATCTATTATATATATCGTCGCCTGGTACCCACAACACAAGCCTTAATTGAGCTTACCGTGGGACTAGGTTGATTTGTGTAAGATGTCCCAAGATATTTATTTATTTATTTAATCATCATCAGCTCGCAGTTAACCCTGCTGGACATAAGCATTACACCTTAAACCTTTTTAAAATCTGTATTGGAATTTCTCTGAATATATAAAAGTTTAGGGAATTAAACACTTCTTAATATAAAGCTCGATAATCAAGGTTTTCAAGGTAAGTCAGGATATTAGCACGAATTACACAAAAGATACGAATTAGCAAACGTCCCGTGACCGCGTCGCTTCCCAGAATCAAATGCCCAAACGAGCGGCGTTCCCGCTCAAAGTGACAGGACTTGACAGGAGCTGTCAGTCATGCACAATACACAGTTAAGGCGTGATGAGACTGGATCAGACAATAGTATAAAACACGGTCGTTGGATTTGTTTGCAGAGACAAAACCTTAGAACGTGTAAAAACACAGAGATATGTGTGGTAACATTTTTTTTATCATGACTTGCTATATTTATATCTACCGAATTATCTGACGATAAAGTTACAAGTTTTTTTGGATTGGATAAAACATTCCGAAAATCCAATACAATTTGATGTAGAAAAAGATTCTACTTATGCTATAAATATTTTTGTATTTTAAAATCAGCATGTTTGTTTTATTTTCTTTGAAGTTTCCACCTGAACAGTCTGAACTTGTTTATTGACCGCAAGTGTATTTATGTGGATAATATAATTTTTCACTTTTAGGGACACCCAATTGTTGTCAATACGTCTCTTTTTCGCCACCCTTTGATAAATATGTACGTCTCTTTTTCGCCACCCTTAAATTGTCAGTGTCCCATGTGAGGCACATTTTTCCACCCCCCCTTTTTTTAAATTTAGCCGCCTTATTCTAACTTAACAAGCCTCTAAGTATTGTTTGCCCCTTTCGGTCTTACCAATATAAACACATTAAGACTAATAAAATGCCCTGACTTTTCTTCTTACTCCTTCCATCAATCTTTGTACATCGGTTTCGGTGACCGTTTTACTTGTTGTATCCCAATATTTTTTGAATTGTTGTACATCAGTAGCAATTTTCTTACTTTTTTTTAGCTTTCTTTTCATTATTGCCCAGAATTTCTCTACAGGCCGGAGTTCTGGGCAGTTCGGAGGATTTGCAGATTTCGGTACTACAGAGATATTATTTTCCTCATACCATGTCAAAACTGATTTCGCGTAATGGGAAGTGGCTAAATCAGGCCAAAATATGACTGACTGGGCGTGGTTTCTTATGAACGGCAATAAACGTTTTTTTAAACACTCCTTCATGTAAATGACTTGGTTAACCGTGCCAGTTGTAACGAAAGATTTGCTTTTTTTACCACAAGTGCATATAAAATAAATAAATAAATAAATAAATAAATATCTTGGGACATCTTACACAAATCAACCTAGTCCCACGGTAAGCTCAATTAAGGCTTGTGTTGTGGGTACCAGGCGACGATATATATAATAGATAGATACTTATATATACTTAGATACATACACATCCATGACCAAGGAACAAACATTTGTGATAAATAAATACACAAAGAATGCCCTCGCCGGGATTCGAACCCGGAACCTCCAGCTTCGTAGGCAAGGTCACTACCAACTAGGCTACAGAGGCTGACACATGGCTTGCCACACTAAAATTTCTTTTGCAAACTTGTCTAGTTTTTTTGTTGTAAATTTATCATCAATACCTCCTCGTTTATTTGCAACGTAAAACTGTAACCCTGGCAACTGCTTGAAATCTGCCTTGACGTAGGTCTCATCGTCCATCAAAATGCAATCAAATTTCGTTAAATAATTTGTATACAATTTTCGGGCTTGAGTTTTACATACTTTTTGTTTAGTAGCATCGCGATTTGGAACGCTAGACGCCTTATATGAGTGTAAACCTGCTTTTTGTTTAATCTTCTGGACGTACGACTTCGATACCTTACATTTCCTGGCGACGTCTCGAATGGACAGTGTTGGGTTCTTCTTAAAGTGCTCGATGACTTTCCTTGCCTTACTTTTATCCATGGAACCGTGTTTTCTACCCGAACCTTTCTTCCTTTCGACCGTCAACGTCGAGCGATAATTAGCCAATACCTTTTGAACTGTAGATTTAGGAACGGATAATAATTTAGCTAGCTTAGCTTGCGACATATCAGGATTTTCATTGTAAGTGTACAAAATTCTTTTACGCTTGTCCAGTTGGCTAGAGGCCATTTTATAATAGTTATTATTTTTTAAATCTAAAGTAGTCCCAAAATAAACCTTATATATCCCGCCTTCTAACTGTCACAGTGACAGATTTCATTTTTCTTTTATTTATTTTTTTTAAGAATTTTATGTCGACCACTTTTATACGTGGACAGTCTTTATGTATAAATAAGAGCGAAAGGGACAAACAATACTTAGCGGTTTGTTAAGTTAGAAGACGTTTATAAATAAGAGGGTACATTTTTTGCTCTACACAACAGCAAGGAGGATATATTGCACAATTTTTATTTGCCAATTTCATCATCATCATCATCTCAGCCGTCCACTGCTGAACATAGGCCCCTCTGGACCTCCACATGTACCGGTTAGATGCGACCTGCATCCAGCGTGTCCCGGCGACCTTCATAAGGTCGTCTGTCCATCTTGTGGGTGGACGACCTACGCTGCGTTTGCTTAGCCGTGGTCTCCACTCGAGCACTTTTCGACCCCATCGACCATCTGCTCTGCGTGCAATGTGGCCTGCCCATTGCCACTTCAGCTTGCTTATCCGGAGGGCTATGTCAGTAACTTTAGTTCGCTAACGGATCTCCTCATTTCTGATTCGATCACGCAGATAAACTCCGAGCATAGCCCTCTTCATAACTCGTTGAGCGACTCTGAGTTTGCCAATTTATTTCTGAATATTACATCATAATAAAATTACAAGAATTCTCTTATTTCGGTGTGCGTAATGGCAAAAGCCTCCTCCAGCCCTTTCCACTGTGTTCTGTCTGCCGCTACTCTTGTCCAAAGGGGTCCTAATGTTATTTTAAAGTCGTCTTCCCATCTTCTTGTTTGGCGACCTCTACTTCTTGATCCCTTGGGTACCAAACTGTCACCTACTTACTCCATTTCTCATTTTGTCCGCGAAGCATTATGAAGGACCCACGGAAAGAACATGTCTAGTCAATTCAAATTATGGAAGGAAAAACCACCTTACTTTTAACAGATTTTTTTAAGCCCTGGACATGTTTTTTTCGCGGACCCTTCATATGTCCCGTCCATCTCCATTTCTACTGATCTATACGGGATATGATGTCTGTTAGCTTTGTTTTACACCTTATATCTAACTTGCCGTGGGGTGACCGGCTTGCGAATAGTCCCCCACCATATCATCCCGTGGTTGCAGTAAGGGCGTTTGTGCATTACACTGACTTTTACCGTCCGGTAGTCCGGTTTTTTACGGTCCGATATGCCACGCCATTAAATGTATATAGTAGCTTGTGCACTATACGTAATTTTACCGTCCGACATTTTACTTTTCCCCATTACGGACAGTATTTTTCTGATCCGAGATGACAACTATGAAAAACGTGTTAATGCTTGTGCACTGCGTCCGGAATTGCACTGACTTTTCATGCTACTGTGCCGCACCTCCGAGTAAAAAGACGGATAAGTGCACAAGCCAATCATGCGTTTTTTTCATACCATATCGGACCATGAAAACTCGGTCTGCCGGACAGTAAAATTCATTGTGGTGCACAATCGCCCTTAGCGCCTGCTATGGGAATAAATACCGGAAGATGGGCAGCAGCATCTTCCGCAGAGTAACTCCAAACTGCGCGCGCCAACCCGCCTGCCAAGCGTGGCGCGTATGGCAAACCCCCCCCATGTCTAACTTAACTTAGTGCCAATTCAAGGGTTAAACTAAACACTTCTCCGCAGGAGCTGCCAGAAGGCGCGATAGGCGGCGGCCTTCGAGCGCCTCGTCTTACGTTATCCAGCTGTTCTCTCCTCGGGTCCGCTCCGTGTGATGCCCTGGAAGCAGTACTCCATCGGGCGCAGTTCCGCCGGTTAGAGCTGGAGTGTGATGTGGATGATGAGGGAGCGGTGAGTGTCTTTGACCAGACATTATATGTTCATCAAAGCCATCATCACAGTAAGGGAGGTGTGAAGTCCAATACTTGCTGTTTTCTCCTAGGTTTAGGTTCATCTGAAACTCTGCATCGAGATAAGTTCCTCTTGCATCTGAAGTGTGATAGGGCGGTAGGTATTACCTGGTATTAAACACGTTCTTCAGCAACAGAAGATAACAATCTTCTTAGGTCCGCTCCGTGTGATGGCCTGGAAGCAGTAGGTAGTAGTTACTTCATTGGGTGACGGATGACGAGGGAGCAGTGAGTGGTTTGATCAGAAATTATACGAGCACGGAGCCATCATCGCTTAAGGAGCAATGGAGTCCAATGCTTGCTGTTTTCTCCTAGGTTTAGGTTCGTCTGCTGCTCTGCATCGAGAGAAGTTCCTCTTGCAGCTGAAGTGTGATAGACGAGGCGGTAGGTATTACCTGGGATATGGAACACGTTCTTCAGCTGTTCTATTCTGGGGTCTATTAAGTGTGCTTCCACCCCTGGAGCATATAGCTCTGAGGACTCCTCTCTGGACGGCCAGTTAAGGCAAGACAGAGCTGAGAGTCCTTATATTATTATTATTATAAATTTCCAATCACATTGGTGGCAGACGTCCTTTCGGGTCGTCTTCACAGTTGACGGGTTATATGAGCCATCACCGCACTAAGGATGTTATGGTGTAGAATGCTTGCTGTTTTCTCCTAGGTTTAGCTCCGTCTGGGTGGCGATAAATGACTTGTCTTTTTACCTGATAAATATCTGTATACCGAAAGGAACAAATGATACTTTAATCAACTTGCTAAGTTATGGGGCGTTTATGTATAAGGGGGTATGTCTTTAGAAACTAGCACTTCAAATGTTTTTCCATTCACAGGAGGCGCTCTTCGATATGATAGAGTACTATGAGAGCGCTACCACGGTCGCCATCATGGGGCCGCGCCATTTTGGCATCCGGGGGTGGCAGGCGGCTTCTAGAATGATCAAGAAGGTACGTGCTAGTAAGAAGTCTATTTACTTCCGTCTGTGTATTTTTAGCTGCTTAACTTGCTTTGTAATTAATTTCATGATCAAAACATGAACCATGCATTTTTACAGCTATGTCAGTGAACAAGACAATGTTATGTACATGCATAGAGCTGTCTTACTCGGCTACCTTATTTTAGAAATTGATGGATTTTGTACAGGAATCTTATCAACCACAACAACACGCCAAAAGCTCGCTTTACTCCTGAATTTCGTAGCTTGGCTTTCGAAGAAAAAATACATAAAGATGGTAAAAAGATGTTTTCCTTTTACAGAGCGCAGAGCTCTCAGAGCTTGAAGTGTCAGATGGTCCAATAGAGGCGACTCACGCGCCGGTCCTAGCACGAGCGCTACGGCCTGCCGCGTGTCGGCTACGCTCGCTCTGTCTCCAGCGAGCGTGTCTCGCGGGCGAGCCTCTCCTGTGCCTCGGTGAGTGCACTAGTACAGTCGCAGCTGACAGCCGCGGCAGTAGGACGGTCCTAGCGGCCTGCCGCGTGTCGGCTACGCTCGCTCTGTCTCCAGCGAGCGTGTCTCGCGGGCGAGCCTCTCCTGTGCCTCGGTGAGTGCACTAGTACAGTCGCAGCTGACAGCCGCGGCAGTAGGACGGTCCTAGCGGCCTGCCGCGTGTCGGCTACGCTCGCTCTGTCTCCAGCGAGCGTGTCTCGCGGGCGAGCCTCTCCTGTGCCTCGGTGAGTGCACTAGTACAGTCGCAGCTGACAGCCGCGGCAGTAGGACGGTCCTAGCGGCCTGCCGCGTGTCGGCTACGCTCGCTCTGTCTCCAGCGAGCGTGTCTCGCGGGCGAGCCTCTCCTGTGCCTCGGTGAGTGCACTAGTACAGTCGCAGCTGACAGCCGCGGCAGTAGGACGGTCCTAGCGGCCTGCCGCGTGTCGGCTACGCTCGCTCTGTCTCCAGCGAGCGTGTCTCGCGGGCGAGCCTCTCCTGTGCCTCGGTGAGTGCACTAGTACAGTCGCAGCTGACAGCCGCGGCAGTAGGACGGTCCTAGCGGCCTGCCGCGTGTCGGCTACGCTCGCTCTGTCTCCAGCGAGCGTGTCTCGCGGGCGAGCCTCTCCTGTGCCTCGGTGAGTGCACTAGTACAGTCGCAGCTGACAGCCGCGGCAGTAGGACGGTCCTAGCGGCCTGCCGCGTGTCGGCTACGCTCGCTCTGTCTCCAGCGAGCGTGTCTCGCGGGCGAGCCTCTCCTGTGCCTCGGTGAGTGCACTAGTACAGTCGCAGCTGACAGCCGCGGCAGTAGGACGGTCCTAGCGGCCTGCCGCGTGTCGGCTACGCTCGCTCTGTCTCCAGCGAGCGTGTCTCGCGGGCGAGCCTCTCCTGTGCCTCGGTGAGTGCACTAGTACAGTCGCAGCTGACAGCCGCGGCAGTAGGACGGTCCTAGCGGCCTGCCGCGTGTCGGCTACGCTCGCTCTGTCTCCAGCGAGCGTGTCTCGCGGGCGAGCCTCTCCTGTGCCTCGGTGAGTGCACTAGTACAGTCGCAGCTGACAGCCGCGGCAGTAGGACGGTCCTAGCGCAGAAATACTCTCGTGTTCTGCCCTCAAAGTCTTGCAGAGCGCCCTGAACATCTCCACTTTTGACGATCTGCAGTTTTAATGTTACAACACCCACTTGATTAAAAATATTTTCACTGTACTTACTTAATTTCTGATGTACAGCAATAAATACATGGAAATGTCACTTTTCTTTCATTTTTAATATGGTTGTTTTCCATTAAGTAAGTTGTAGGGACACATATGTAATGAATAATATGCTGACATAGCAATCGAGGTGCAAGGGACATAGTAGAATCACTCATTAAGTAAATTCTTATTTGTGCTATTTTGACCTTCTGATTTGACCTTGTGAAGTTGTGATACAATAAACTATCGTTTCCTACAATCAGTGACTTTAAATTAATATTCCACCAGTTTCGTTAAATCCTACAGTCAGTAATTCTAAAGTAGTAATCCTACAAAGTGTTGCAGATACGAAATTCAATAAGTGTAGCGGCGATAATATAGTTTTTTTTTTCTATATTTTTACGTTCTAACGACAAGTATTTGTTCCAGTAATAGCACTGAAATGCAACCGCTCCGTGCGAGAGCTGCGACTCTGCGACAACGGCCTTACCGGCGCCGACGCCCTCCAAATCGCGGCCTTGCTCAAGGTCAACACGCGAATACAGCTGCTCGACCTGTCCAACAACCAGATACAGGTACTGGAACTAATTCTACACGATATCGTAACTTGATACTTATTAGTACAGTTACAGCCGTTCAAATGGCTGCCTTCCTCAAGGTCAACACGCGAATACAGCTGCTCGACCTGTACAACAACCAGATACAGGTACAGGAACTAATTCTACACGATATCGTAACTTGATACTTATTAGTACAGTTACAGCCGTCCAAATCGCGGCCTTACTCAAGGTCAACACGCGAATACAGCTGCTCGACCTGTCCAACAACCAGATACAGGTACTGGAACTAATTCTACACGATATCGTAACTTGATACTTATTAGTACAGTTACAGCCGTTCAAATGGCTGCCTTCCTCAAGGTCAACACGCGAATACAGCTGCTCGACCTGTACAACAACCAGATACAGGTACAGGAACTAATTCTACACGATATCGTAACTTGATACTTATTAGTACAGTTACAGCCGTCCAAATCGCGGCCTTACTCAAGGTCAACACGCGAATACAGCTGCTCGACCTGTCCAACAACCAGATACAGGTACTGGAACTAATTCTACGCGATATCGTAACTTGATACTTATTAGTACAGTTACAGCCGTTCAAATGGCTGCCTTCCTCAAGGTCAACACGCGAATACAGCTGCTCGACCTGTACAACAACCAGATACAGGTACAGGAACTAATTCTACACGATATCGTAACTTGATACTTATTAGTACAGTTACAGCCGTCCAAATCGCGGCCTTACTCAAGGTCAACACGCGAATACAGCTGCTCGACCTGTCCAACAACCAGATACAGGTACTAGAACTAATTCTACACGATATCGTAATTTGATACATATTAATACAGTTACAGCCGTCCAAATTGCGGCCTTACTCAAGGTCAACACGCGAATACAGCTGCTCGACCTGTCCAACAACCAGATACAGGTACTGGAACTAATAATTCTACACGATATCGTAACTTGATACTTATTAGTACAGTTACAGCCGTCCAAATCGCGGCTTTACTCAAGGTCAACACGCGAATACAGCTGCTCGACCTGTCCAACAACCAGATACAGGTACTGGAACTAATAATTCTACACGATATCGTAACTTGATACTTATTAGTACAGTTACAGCCGTCCAAATCGCGGCTTTACTCAAGGTCAACACGCGAATACAGCTGCTCGACCTGTCCAACAACCAGATACAGGTACTGGAACTAATAATTCTACACGATATCGTAACTTGATACTTATTAGTACAGTTACAGCCGTCCAAATCGCGGCTTTACTCAAGGTCAACACGCGAATACAGCTGCTCGACCTGTCCAACAACCAGATACAGGTACTGGAACTAATAATTCTACACGATATCGTAACTTGATACTTATTAGTACAGTTACAGCCGTCCAAATCGCGGCTTTACTCAAGGTCAACACGCGAATACAGCTGCTCGACCTGTCCAACAACCAGATACAGGTACTGGAACTAATAATTCTACACGATATCGTAACTTGATACTTATTAGTACAGTTACAGCCGTCCAAATCGCGGCTTTACTCAAGGTCAACACGCGAATACAGCTGCTCGACCTGTCCAACAACCAGATACAGGTACTGGAAGAACACCTTAAGTTTTTTATCCGCGAAATCGCAGTTCTAATCTAACTTAACCCACTTTTCTAGCAGAAGTCTTTTTCCGCGAGGTCGCAGTTCTAACCTTACCTAACCCACTTTTCTAGCAGAAGTCTTTTTCCGCGAGGTCGCATTTCTAACTTCACCTAACCGACTTTTCTAGCAGAAGTTTTTTCCGTGAGGTCGCAGTTCTAACCTTACCTAACTCACTTTTCTAGCAGAACTTTATAAATTAACCCGTTTTCGTCGATTTAAGGGTAAAAAGAATGTGTATCATTTAAGTAGTATTTATTCATTTTCATGTAGCGATAAAAATAGGTGTTTTCTGTGACACAAAAAATCTAAAATCGATTTTAAGCTCTATTAATTAAGAGTAAATTTCATAAGAATGTGTCCTGATTGTATTATTTGTTCCAGGACGTGGGAGTGGGCCACATCGCGGACGCACTAGTGGAGCAGGCGGCCCAGTCCCCCCCCTCCGCGACCAGCTCGCCCATGTCGCCCATGTGTCCTTGTGGGTACTAGTGTCTGTAGCGTAGTCCCAGCAGTGGGCGTGGCCACATCGCGGCCGCACTAGTGGAGCAGGCGGCCCAGTCCCCCCCCTCCGCGACCAGCTCGCCCATGTCGCCCATGTGTCCTTGTGGGTACTAGTGTCTGTAGCGTAGTCCCAGCAGTGGGCGTGGCCACATCGCGGCGTGTGACTGTTTCCCTCGTTGGGGTGTCAAAGATTTGTAACATAAGTGAAAATATGATTTAGTCCGAAAAAAATTACATATTAATCCCCTTATTCATAAACGTCTGCTAACTTAACAAGCCGCTAATAATTGTTTGTCCCTTTTGCTCTTATGAACACATTGTTAAGACCGAAAGGGACAAACAATTATTAGCGGCTTGTTAAGTTAGCAGACGTTTAAGAATAAGGGGCATAGTTTTTATAATAGTTCCTTCTAAAGCCTCTAGTAATCTTAAAGATGTAATTGTTATGTTTTGGTGATTAATTAAAACAAGTCACATACACAGGGCGTCCCAAAGTTATGGAACATGAAGGGGAAGTATCTTTAATATCGTAGATAGTGTATTTTGCTGAAAGAAGACTTAATGTTATTTTTAAAATTTAGTAATAGTGCATTCAAAGATTTTCAAAAAATTACTTGCTTCACCCGGAAATCGAACAAACTACATTTTTTTTTCGATTTTTGAACCAAACTTGTTTGGTTATTCTTTTAGTTTAAGATGCTATGTTTTTTAAGAAAAATTGTTATTTTTTTATCCATTCTTTCAAAGTCAAAGTCAAAGTCAAAGTCAAACTATTCTTTATTCAAGTAAGCTTATTAATAAGCACTTTCGAATCGTCTGACATGAGAGAAAAAAATCTACTACTGGTTCAAACCCTACGCCGTTCCTGAGAAGAACCAGTAAGAAACTCAGGTCGACTTATTTTTTCAAAACAGTATAATAATACATCTTATTAAAATAACATGCATTAAAGAATGTATTACATAAAAAAAAAAAAAAAGATTATTATAGACATTTTTATAAAGACAGAAATAAATAAAGGACCATAATATTAAACAAAAATAATTATTATTGTACAAGTTCGCAACATTATTAAGTATCTATATCTAATACTACTAGAGATGTAAAGGTCCTCTAGTTGTCAGAATAAAGAGATATTAAGATTTAGAGATGTAAAAGGTCTCTAATCGTCATGATTTTAACAATAATAATAAAATAGAAAATTAACAATTTAGTGACAATCACAAAGCAACTATTCTTATTATTTAAAAGACAACAGCCAATACCTATTTAAATATGACATCACAGTAAAAATAAACTCTAATATTAAATTAAACTAGAGATGTTTATTCTCTAATGTCAATAATACATAATTTTGGAGATGTAAAGTGTCCCCAATGTCAGTTAATAAATAATAATAATAATGATTTGGAGGTGTAAAGAATCTCCAAATGTCAATAAAAAGTAAATAAAAAGGTATATGAAACAAATGTTTCATGTCAGAAGACAGTTAAACTAAAAGTCTTGTGAACTAGTGCTACAGAATACATAATTATTATGTATCCAATAAGTCAAAATTTTGCTATAGGTATAAGGAGATAAATGGGCTCCATGGTGAAATAAATATTAAGTGTGGAGATGTAAAAGGTCTCCACGGTCAAAGAAATTAAATGCTAAGAATAATAAATAAAATTAATAATTTTGGAGGTGTAAAGGCTCTCCAAACGTCAAAAAAAAAAAAAAAATAATAATAATAATAAAGAGGCTGTTAAGCTAACAGTCTTATAAACTAAGTCTACAAAATACATAACTAATATGTATTCAAGTCAATGTCATGTAAATCTAAGACAGCTCTTGAGACTGAAGACACGGCCATGGTTCCTCGTCATTGAAGTAATCGTCAACTTTATAATAACCCTTTTTGAGAAGACCATTTTTGATGTACATTTTGAATGAATTATAGGGCAGTTCCCATGCCTCTAAGGGTACTTTGTTGAAAAAGGTAACACAGTTTCCAACAAACGACTTTTTTACTTTCTGTAGACGAAACTTGGTAACCAATAACTTATGCTTGTTCCGTGTGTTGCGGCTGTGAATGTCAGAAAGCTTTTTAAAGGATTTAATATTCTTATGTGTGTACATTATCACATCCAGTATGTATTGTGAAGCTACTGTGAGAATATCTATTTCCTTAAATCGTTCTCTCAGTGAGTCGCGAGAGCTCATATTGTAAATCGATCGAATAGCTCTCTTCTGAAGAATGAAGATGGTGTCCAAATCTGCTGCTTTGCCCCAAACCAGTATGCCATAAGACATAATACTGTGAAAGTAACTAAAGTAAACTAGGCGAGCTGTCTCCACGTCAGTGAACTGTCGGATTCTTCTAACTGCATACGCGGCAGAGCTCAGCCTTTTTGCCAGGGTAGATATGTGAGGAGCCCATTGCAGATTGCTGTCCAAGGTAAGGCCCAGAAAAAGTGCATTATCAACAAGGTCTAGCTTCTCACCATTTAACGTGATAATAGTTTCAGACTTTCTTACATTTGGAAGCGAGAATCTTACACATTTGGTCTTCTTCGCATTAAGAAGTAAATTATTTGCTGTGAACCACTCTGATACCTCTTTCAAAGTTTCATTGACTTGTCTGTAGTCAATTTGTTTTCTGTCAACTTTGAAAATTAACGATGTATCATCAGCAAACAGAACTATGTCACATTTATCTTTTACAAGGTTCGGCAAGTCATTTATGTACACCAGGAAGAGGAAAGGCCCCAGAATAGAACCCTGAGGTACTCCAAGCTTTACAGTCTTGCCACAAGACTCAGTTCCATTTACAACCACTTTCTGGGTTCTTAAATTTAAGTAAGAACAGACAAGGTGGAGAGCTTCCACTGACAATCCATAGTATTTTAGCTTGTGTAATAGTGTATCATGATCCACGCAATCGAATGCTTTGGAGAGGTCGCAGAAGACACCAATAGCATCTTGCGAATTTTCCCAGGCGTCGTAAATATGCTTGATTAGTACTGAGGCGGCGTCTGTAGTTGAACGACCTCTTGTAAACCCAAATTGCTGATTCTGAAGCAGTTCATTCCTGTTGAAATGTTGAACCAGTTGGTTCAATATGATTTTCTCAAACACTTTACTCAGAACAGGAAGTATGGATATAGGTCTAAAGTTTCCAAGGTCATATTTGTTTCCTGATTTAAATAGAGGAATCACTTTGCTGTACTTCATTAGATCGGGAAACACACATTCTCTTACACAAGCATTAAACACATTTGCTAAGTACGGTGCAATAACATCGATAACAGATTGCATGACTTTCACAGAGATTCCCCAAAGGTCTTCGGAGTTCTTCAATTTCAAGGACTTGAACATTTTGATGATCTCATTTGGGTCTGTATACTGAAAGTGAAAATCTTTGTTCCATGGTTTGATATTGTTCATATCCAAGAATGAGCCAGCCTTAGTCACAGACGAATTCAAGTTTTCAGTAGTATCTTTGGCTATGTTGATGAAGAAGTGTTGAAAGGCGCCAGCAACGTCCAAGTCCGCAGTCAAGATTTGGTCATCCACTCTCAGTTTGTATTGGCCGTCACGGGGGTTTGTCTTTCCAGTTTCAGAGCGTATCACATTCCAGGTCGCTTTTACAGTGTTGTCTGCCGACTTGACTTTGTTACTTATATAGGCAGACTTGGCAGCGGCGCAAACTTTCTTAAACACTTTGGAATAATTCCTTACGTATTCCAAGAATTTCTCATCATGGTTATAATTTCTCATTTCATAAAGCTCATACATTCTATTCCTGCTTTTATGGATGCCAACAGTAGCCCAATCGCCAAACCTTGTTTTTACTGAGTCTTGCTTCAATGTTTTGAGCTTGAAAATATTTTTGTGTACAGTTTGTATGACATTCGAAAGCTCCTTGTACAGTGCATTAGGATCTTTCGTATCGGGAATGAGTGCCTGTACCCTGGAATTAACATCTTCTCTAAACCTTTCCATCCGAGTTACAGTGATGGGCCTATATGTAATTACTTGCTGTTGTTTCACAATATTGACTTCGAAGTAGGCTTTTTGACCACAGTGATCCGAGTTAAAGCAGCTAATGATCGATTTCTCCGTAGCTTCAACATTACAGAATATATTGTCCAAACATGTCGCAGTGCTGGCGGTTATCCTCGTGGGCTCATTAAACAGCGGAGATAAGTCAAACGACTGAAATAAGTTTGATATTCTTACTGTGTGTGCATGCGTGAGATCTAATAAATTTACATTAAAATCGCCACAAACAATTATTTTCTTACTGCTAACAAACACTCGTCTCAATACATCTTCCATCGTAGACTCAAACACGGTAAAATCTGAAGAAGGTGGTCTATAGACACACAATATAATGTGATTCTCCATTTCCACACAAGCTATTTCGATAGTTCGCTCAATAGAAAGCTTGACTATGTCCTTTCTCTCCTTACATTTACAATTAGTTTTCAATACAATCAACGAGCCCCCATGAACGGCCGACTTTCTACTGAACGAGCTAACTATCTCGTAATTATGAAAATTAAATAAAGGCATTTGGCATTCATCGAGCCAGTGTTCCGTCACACACATAACGTCTACATCTAAAGACTCTAAGAAAAGACCCACTTCTAATTCCTTGCTGGAGAAGCCCTGTATATTTTGATGGACCAGCAGCATCTGCCGGGGCTTCTCCGCTGTCTCGGCTGTCAGTTTAAATGTACGGCGCGCGCGCCGCCGCCGGCCGCCGGCGGCTCGATGTTGTACGCGAGTAGGTCGGCTGTTGTCTCTTTACATTCTTTAGATATATACATATGGCTATCATACAATTCGAATATTAAACAATTTCTTCTATAAAATCGATTCAGATCGAAGAAATGATAGTCACAGTTGTAACATGTCACATTGTACAACGTGGAATTTAATTCGGACACTCTAATGTTGTGCCCATACGAAGCATTACTCGCGTAAGGAAAGGCGCACAGAATAATTTTACAAATTCCACGTCGCTCAATATCCGACAGGGTTCGAACGAGCGCTCCCAGGTGCGATTTCCTCACGCCTACACTATTCCCTAGGTGCACGACGAGAGTCGTGCCCCTATCGAACGTATCCTTCGCCATACGGTCCGCGATAGTCTCGACGGAGGCGCCGCGCATACACACATTGGTGACCTTCTGCCGGAGAGAGCCGCTCAGCAACGGTCCGAGGCCGGCCCCGATGTCATCGGAGTAGACGACCGTGCGGGGCTGTGGGCCGGGACGCGCCGGGGTGGAGGGCTGTGGGCCGGGGGGCGGCGCGGCGGGGGCGCACCGGGCTGGAGGGGGCCGGGGCAGGCGAGGGGGCGAGGGCGCCGGAGCGGGCGCGGCGGCCCGGGGCGCCGGCCCCAGCGTGCGGGGCGAGGGCACAGGTGGCCGCGGCAAGGGGAGCCGCAGCGCGCGGCGAGCCGGCGTCGGCTGGCAAGGTGTGGAGAGGCCGACCACGGGCTGGCGCGGCATGAAGACGCCCGGCACGGGCAGACGTGGCGTGGAGACGCCCGGCACGAGCAGGCGTGGTGTAGGGACGCCCGGCACGAGCAGGCGTGGTGTAGGGACGCCCGGCACGGGCAGGCGCGGCGTGGAGAGGCCCGGTGTGGGCGGGCGAGCTGCGGGCGACACCGACGACGGGCGCGTCGGTGGCTGCGGCGAGTCCAATCGAAGAGGAATCCCGCTCCCAGGTTCTAGAACATTAGACATGAAAGCTATGTATTCCTGTAATGTTTTAGTAGAAAGTTCATGTTTATTATTGAGATCTCTCAACTTGTCTTCTAATATTTTCATTTCTGTGGACCGATTATTCAACTCCTCCACTGTGCGGTCCAGCTGGTTCTGACAATTTAAAAGTTCGACACTTAAGTCCACACTGTTTGACGTGCCCTGAATTGTTTTAAATAAAAGTTTATGACATTTTAATAACAAGTTGGATTTCTTAATAACAAGTTGGATTTCTTTCGAATGACATCATAAATGAAAGTAGATTAAACCAACCAATTAAAGTAGAATTTCTTTTGTTTCATTATTTTTTGAAACAAACGAAATTCTTACCAATTTACATATAGAACAAGGTTCAAATTAAAAACAGGAAAACTAACTATGGTGGGCCTTACGAGGTTAAAGTAGGTTCGATGCCTAGAAAAAGCATTTTTTTTTTAATGCAGTATTATTTAATTTTCAAAATAAAATAAAGTCTTCTTTCAGCAAAATATACTATCTACGATATTTAAGGTACTTCCCCTTCATATCCCATAACTTTGGGACGCCCTATATAGCAATCTATAGCTAACCCAGGGAACCTTGATCCTTATGACACCTGTCAGTTGCATACATTATCTGTCAACAATGTCGCATCTTGACAAGTAATGTATTGAACTGACAGCTGTCAATAGCTGTCTGTAATGTGAACGTGTCAAAGACGTCAAATGCTCTGGAAAGTCAGCTATATTTATTTTCATCAGTTCATCACACTTTCTGTCTAAGCGCGCCATTGCTTGCGTGCGTAGCGGGAGTAATAGAAAAGTGAAATTCCCTAGGGAGTAAATTCCCTACGCATGCAAGCAATGGCGCGCTTAGACAGCAAGTGTGATGAAAATAATATTATGTCTTAAAACTTAATTTTTTGTCGGCAAGTGTGATGAAAAACATTGTATGCATCACGGTAGGTAAGCGGAATATTAACTCGAGCGAGTCATTAAAAGCCCTCCGCCTACGTAACACTATCGTTAGCAATTTCGTACTTACCTCCATCATGCACAATGTATTATTAAACTTTTTTGTTTTCTTCTGACGAACAGTATAGGGATATGTGACTTGTCTTTAAACGAATCACCAGAACATAACAGCCTCTGTAGCCTAGTTGGTAGTGACCCTGCCTACGAAGCTGGAGGTTCCGGGTTCGAATCCCGGCGAGGGCATTCTTTGTGTATCTATTTATCACAAATGTTTGTTCCTTGGTCATGGCTGTCTATGTATTTAAGAATCTATATGTATCTATCTATTATATATGGTCGCCTGGTACCCACACCACAAGCCTTAATTGAGCTTACCGTGGACTAGGTTGATTTGTGTAAGATGTGTCAAGATATTTATTATTTATAAGCCGTACCTTGAACTCAGTATGTATCTTCAGTGATGGCCGGCAGCTCCGAAGCCCGAGGACTACTCTTCCTGGTGCTGTGGAACAACCAGCTGTCCAGGAACTCGGCACACGCGCTCTGCCGGATGGTGGTATGTCTACTGGCCATGTAGTAGTGTATTAGAGGTTAGGGGTCATTATTACGTAAGCATCTTCAGTGATGGCCGGCAGCTCCGAAGCCCGAGGACTACTCTTCCTAGTGCTGTGGAACAACCAGCTGTCCAGGAATTCGGCGCACGCACTCTGCCGGATGGTGGTATGTCTACTGGCCATGTAGTAGTGTATTAGAGGTTAGGGGTCATTATTACGTAAGCAACTTCAGTGATGGCCGGCAGCTCCGAAGCCCGAGGACTGCTGTTCCTGGTGCTGTGGAACAACCAGCTGTCCAGGAACTCGGCGCACGCGCTCTGCCGGATGGTGGTATGTGTACTGGCCATGTAGTAGTGTATTAGAGGTTAGGGGTCATTATTACGTAAGCAACTTCAGTGATGGCCGGCAGCTCCGAAGCCCGAGGACTGCTGTTTCTGGTGCTGTGGAACAACCAGCTGTCCAGAAACTCGGCGCATGCACTCTGCCGGATGGTGGTATGTATACTTGCCATGTACTTGTAGTGTATTACCCCCTTATTTATAAACGTCTGCTAACTTAACAAGCCGCTAATAATTGTTTGTCCCTTTTGGTCTTAACAATGTGTCCATAAGAGCAAAAGAGACAAACAATTATTAGCGGCTTGTTAAGTTAGCAGACGTTTATGAATAAGGGGGTTAGAGGTTACGTTAGGTCCAGGTTCAGGACACTATAACTGGCACCCTGCGACCGTACACACTCCGGCAATGAAAACGGGTCAGGTGGTTTTTTTCATAGAAAATAATGCAAACATGAAGATTTCAAATATTTTTGAAAAATATTTATAGTGTAGGTAAAATCTATTTTTAAATCAGGTTGTATTGGAATTTCTCTAAAATAAATAAACCCAAAAAAACTTTAAAATTCTCGTTAGGTCGGTTTGTATATACAAAAATGTTGACCGTTTAAGAAAACCACCTAAAATGTATGGTAATACGAGTTTTTTAAATCATTAGTTGCTATTTTTATATCTATGGAGTCATCTGACGATAAAGTTCTGTGTTTTTCGGATCGGGTGAAAATTCAGGGAAATTCCAATACAATCTGATGTTAAAAACGGTTCCACTTGTATTATAAATATATATTTTACATATTTGTAATCAGCATGTTTCCAGTATTTTCTATGAAAAAATCCACCTGACCCGTATTCATTGACCGTGAGTGTATATAACATGCACGTCTAACGCCAGCTCAAAAACGCCCACAAAAAGATCGAAAGTCGTTCAATTGTGCCAAGATGAGCAGGACATAGCGCTTTTCTTAACACCGCGCATATTTCTGCGCTACATATTTGACAAATGTTTTTTACATAGAATATAGCCAATCAATACTTTGATGAACCAATCACAACTATTTTGAAGATGAAGAGGGGGTGACGCTTATCAACTAAAATTCAGGACCGTTTTTGAAAGGTAATGTAGCATGGCGTGCAGCTTCCATGTTTTATTTGTTGGTAGTGAGCCACAAATAACTTCGCAACCAACGCATATAATCATAATGGTTTATTTATTAATTTTAGTATAATTTTAGTTTGTAATTAATTTTATCTTAATATTATTATGTTAATCTTGTCTATAAATAAAAAATAAATAAATCATAAGATAATATAACCGTAAAAAAGATTTGTTGCAAATGAATAATATGCCTTGCATTCATCGGCAATAAACACAGATTACCAAGTGTCTTTTTAATTTTTCTGTTTTGTTAACATTGTTTTGTATGATTATGAATATTTATTTCGCATAATAGGGATGATGACTGTAATTAAAATAAATTATTTAACATTTTACATTACGCACGACATAATACACGACGAAATTATTACTAAGATGTAGATTGCAGTAATTTTTGTACAGAACTTATATTCAATAAATTGAAAAGAACTTAAAAGAGTAGGTCATTTGGCACTCATCTTGGCACTTCGGTACTCAAACGTGACGTCACTTTGAGTATTTCATATAAAATCATCACCACTATGTATCGTTTTGACAGTTCTAAAAAAGATTCTGATCTGATCATGCCTATTAAGAAACACAACAATCTATAAAACCTTAATTGTAAATAAACAATCAATAATTGAATTTTATGTCGTAATAGGAGTTTGTAACGAAATAGTTAGTTCACTAGATAGATAGTTTGAAATAAAATTTGTATTAAAATCGGTAACTCGCCCATTTAGCGCAAAAAATTGTGCAGAAACGTTTTAAGAACTGTTCAAACAGTCTAGCTAGTGCCACTTGTCTGTTTTCTGTCACATCGCGCATTTACTTGGGCGGTTTTATGTTAGTTTTTCTACTTCCGTACTTTTATTTGTCATTTACATGGTCGTGATCACACCTTTAAGCCCCTACCTTACAGATGTCAAGATAAGTTTATATTGTCTATTCCCTATAAACGCATTCGGGTTTACACGCAGTGCGTTTTTTTGCATTTAAGACACCTCATGTATACAAGACTTAATGAAATACATGGCTGCCAAACTAATAAAAAAAAAAATCAGATGATCAGTAAACCATAGGCGAGCTTTTTTTTATTTTGACGACCTTGATGATTAATAAAATTGTGTTTGACTAAGAATATTTCTTTATTTAAATGTGTGGTTGTAGAAAAAGTATTGTATGCAACATTGTTTAACTGAGTCAAAAAATGCTCGTGGCGTCTTTAATAACAATTTTCGGCTTCGCCTCAAATTGTTACCCTTTCACTCACCTTTTTTGACCTCTCTTAAACAAGAGTTGCATAAAATACTATTAAGACCTGACTAAGTCTCAATTTTTCCAGCGAGCCTCGAAGTCGCTCTGCGTGTTAAACGTAGGCCGCAACGCGATCGGCAGCGCAGCCGTCCGCATCGTCGCCGCCGGCTGTCTCTTGTCCCTCGGGCTGCAGGGCGCGCGTATATTGTACGACGCCGCTCCATTGCTGCAGCAAGCCTTGACCGACACCCGCCTCCAGGTGATACAATACAATACAATAACTGTTTATTGTTAAACGTCCGCATCGTAGCCGCTTCTGTCTCTTGTCCCTCGGGCTGCAGGGCGCGCGTATATTGTACGACGCCGCTCCATTGCTGCAGCAAGCCTTGACCGACACCCGCCTCCAGGTGATACAATACAATACAATAACTGTTTATTGTTAAACGTCCGCATCGTAGCCGCTTCTGTCTCTTGTCCCTCGGGCTGCAGGGCGCGCGTATATTGTACGACGCCGCTCCATTGCTGCAGCAAGCCTTGACCGACACCCGCCTCCAGGTGATACAATACAATACAATACAATAACTGTTTATTGTTAAACGTCCGCATCGTAGCCGCTTCTGTCTCTTGTCCCTCGGGCTGCAGGGCGCGCGTATATTGTACGACGCCGCTCCATTGCTGCAGCAAGCCTTGACCGACACCCGCCTCCAGGTGATACAATACAATACAATACAATAACTGTTTATTGTTAAACGTCCGCATCGTAGCCGCTTCTGTCTCTTGTCCCTCGGGCTGCAGGGCGCGCGTATATTGTACGACGCCGCTCCATTGCTGCTGCAAGCCTTGACCGACACCCGCCTCCAGGTGATACAATCTTATCTTATCTTATTTGCGGGGCCCTTACGGATACACTTCGACCCATTGGGATCTTTTGTGTAATTGCCCCCTGTTTCGCCTACCCCAGGGATTGTTCTATCAACTCAATATGTTTGAGGATGCACCCTAGCGGTAGCGTTTTGACCTCCTTCGGTTCCAGATAGCCGGTTCCGAAGTCTTTCATCCTTTGTCTGGCGAGGGCATGACATTCGCACATCAAGTGTTTCATTGTCTCTTCTTCCTCGCCACACATTCTACAGTCTATGCTGTCAGAAAGACCCATTTTGGCCAAGAGAGTTTTGACCCCAAAGTGTCCCGTAAACACCCCCGTTATGAGTTTGAGTTGTCTTTTGCTATATTTCCAAAGCTTTTTGCTCCAGCCCGAGTCTACTTCGTGCATAAAGAGCTTTGAATGCCTGAGCCCCGTTAGATTGTTCCACTCTTCCTGGTGCTTCCATCTAACTCGCTCTTTCATGGCTGTTTTAATAGTTCCTTGTGAGAGTCCTACAAATGGTTCTGGTCCTACAAAGTTGTTTGTAGAACCCCCTCTTGCAAGCTCATCTGCATTTTCATTGCCAAGGAAGCCCTCGTGCCCTGGGATCCATACCAGTTGCACTTTGTTTCGCCTTCCAAGTTTGTTCAGAGCTTGGATTCCGTTGAATACTAGTCTAGAGTCTACTTTAGGCGCCGTAAGGGCCTTCAGTGCTGCTTGACTGTCGCTTAATATATAGATATTCATACCTTGGGTCTGTCTATCTATAATCTCCTGTGCACAGGCAATAATCGCATAGGTTTCCGCTTGGAATACAGTCGCATAGTTGCCCATACTTACACTACCACGGTAGTCGTTTGCATAAATGCCTGCGCCCGTACCGGATCCAGTCTTGGATCCGTCAGTGTACCAGATAAGGTCGTTCCCATCAGAAATTGGTGGTTGTAGACCCCCCGCCCATTCGGCTCTATTATGAATTTTAGTTTTAAAATTCTTTTGGAAAACAAATTTGGGCAGCATTTTATCACTACCCATACTTGTTAACTTATCCATGTAACTGTCTAGTTCCATGCTTGTATGTTTGGTCTTTGGCATGCTATCACTCCATAGACCCAAGATCTTGAGTCTTTGCAGGGACTTGCGTGCCTCCGACTGTATAACCAGGTGTAGCGGCGGTAGGTCCAACAGTACCTCTAACGCCGCCGTTGGCGTCGTTCTAAACGCGCCTGTGATTGCCATGCACGCTACTCTTTGTAATTTATTCAGAGCATCCTTGCATGTACCCTATGCAGTTCTTGGCCACCATGCCAGACTACCGTACAGAATGATAGGTCTTACCATCATAGTGTAGATCCACCTCAGTACTTTAGGGTTTAAGCCCCATGTTTTGCCATATGCCGACCTACACATACCAAACACTCTCAGTGCTTTGGTTATGAGGAGGTCTACGTGCTTTTTTCCAGTTCAGTTCTCTATCAAGTGTCATACCTAAGTATTTCACTTCGCTGGACATATCTAGTACCCTGCCATAGAGCTTTAGTTGCTTCATGTTAGCGAGGGTCTTTTTCCTGGTAAAGGGTATTACCACAGTTTTCGCCGGATTAATGGAGAGTTGGCGACTATTACACCAGTGTTCCACTAGCTTCAGCGCTCCATTCATGATTTCCGATACAGTGCTTGGGAATTTCCCGGTGACCAGTATCACTAAATCATCCGCGTATCCTACTGTGTACAGAGGACCTTTATTTAGCTCCTCCAATAGTGAATTCACTACTAGACTCCACAGGGTTGGTGATAGTACACCCCCCTGTGGGCATCCTTTTGTTGCCGTGGCTAATATTTCGTCTCCCATGAGGGAGGATTTTATTAGTCGACTATTCAGCATATTACCTATCCACCTGCACAGAGTCGGTTCTATGCCATGTTCCAAGGCAGCATTATTGATCGCTTGATACGTGGTACGGTCAAATGCGCCTTCCACATCTATGAACACGGCTAGACATATTTCTCTGTTTTCTATAGCCTGTTCCGCTCTAGTAGTCACCAAATGCAGTGCGGTTTCAGTGGACTTGCCTGGTTGATAAGCGCACTGTAGTTGGTGCAGAGGATGCCTTCTTAGTGGTCCATCCCTTATATGTCTATCTACCAGTTTTTCCATAGTTTTGAGGAAAAATGACGAGAGACTTATCGGTCTATATGATTTAGCTTCGGTGTAATCTGCCTTGCCAGGCTTTGGTAGGTAGGTTACCTTAACCATTCTCCATATACGTGGTACATGGCCGAAGGCTAAGCAGGCTCTGTACAACCTGCTCAAGTGCGGTATGATTGTACTTGCACCCTCTTGTAGTAGAATGGGATAGATCCCATCTGGCCCCGGGGCTTTATATGGCTGAAACGTTGACAGCGCCCACTTCAACTTGTTGTGATCTACTACCTTTTTAGACGTGTCCCAATTATGTCTAGTCGTGTTTATGGATTGCTCCAACACACTTATTGGTTCATTGTCCACAGGGCCCTGGTGAATAATGGACCCCGGAAAATGCGTTTTACACATGATTTCCAGGGTCTCCAGTCCCGTTTCTGTCATACTTCCGTTACTCCCTCTGATGGAAGTAAGCGGGACTGACTTGGTAGCTGCAAGTGCTTTTGTGAGTCTCATACCTTCTGGTATTGACCCAATCTGATCGCAGTGATTTCTCCATGCGGTCCTTTTAGCTTTCCTTACAGCCTTGTTATATTCTGTAAGTTTTCGCGCGTAAAGCTCAAAGTTTTTGTTCCTTTTAGCATCATTAAAGACAGCCCTAGTTTCTTTCCTGAGTTTTTCTAAATTGGAGTTCCACCACGGCGTCTTCTTTGCCAGGGTTATCTTTTCCGGGCAATTATTAATCCATGCTGTGTGGACAGCTTGGACTATTGCGTCCGCTGAGAATTCTATGTCTATTACAGAATTTAGCTTACATTTGGGATCCCCTAGTTCCACCTTCAGTTGCCTTGCGTAGGCTGACCAGTCAGTGTTCCTAGGGTTGCGTTTTCGTACTGTTTCTAAATGAAATTTAGTGTCGTACCTGAAGCATATATATCTATGATCGGATAGGGAAATATCATTAGATACATACCAAGAACTAATACTATTAGTAGCGTTGTTAGAAGTTAACGTTATGTCAATTACCTCACCTCGTCTAGCATTGACGAAAGTTGGTTCATTGCCTTTGTTTAGTATTTGTAGGGAAGAACTCACCAGAAAATCCAGTACCTTCTCTCCTCTTCTGTTGACGTCTGAGCTGCCCCAGATGACGTGGTGCGCATTTGCGTCGCAGCCGATGATGAGATCAGTGTTCGCTTGGCTGCCGAGTGCAGCGAGACCCCTAAGTTGTTGCGTGATGGGGTCCGTTGCTTCGTAGGGAAGGTATGCCGACGAGATGATTAGTTGCTTACCCTCCCCCTTGTTTTGGATCTTGACAGTCGTCAGATCCCTGGAACAGAAAGCATGTAAGAGCATCGCATTGATGCCATTTTTCACATAGATACATGTTCTCATATTACTATCGGGACAGAGATAAATAATTGTTCCCCCAGTATTGTTTAGTCCTCTTATTTCACCTTTATATATATATGGTTCTTGAATAAGGGCAATATCGAATTTATCGCTTTTTAACTGCCTTGCCAGACGGGCTGTGGCTGCTTTATTGTGTTGTAAGTTAATTTGTACACACCTTATACCCTCCATTGGGACGTTTAATGTTTGGTGGTGCTGAGATCAGCAGCCACCTCCTGGACAGTATCTTCGCAGGACATGGGTGACAGGGTGCCCTCCAGGTAGAGCTCAGACAGGCTCCTCCGAGCCCACCAACGATGACAACGGAGAGGACTCACGAGCCATACGCGGCACGGCCAGATCCTCCGTGGACGCCACCCTGCCTCCCATCTCCCGCGCCTGTCCCTCCACATCGTCCGCCACGATTTCGCTGCTGGTCGGCTGCGCCTGCGGCTCCGGAGCCTTGTCGGTTTCCTCAGCCGTCACGAGCGGCTGGGTGTCCGTTCCCGGGGCAGCACAGGTGTTGATCGCACCTCCTCCATGCCTCTCCTCAGCATCCTCCAATAGCTTGAAGGAGCTGAGATCAACCCCTGTGTGCAACTGGTAGCCGGCCGCCTTGATGACGTCCGCCGACACCCGATCCATCAGTACGATGCGCCGAGTACCGGCCGAGGCCACCAAGGTGTCCACCACCTTCCACTCTTCCGTGTGCAACAAGGGGTTATACCGTTGTAGCACACGGTAGAGCAGTTTGATGTCCGCGTTACCAAGGATCTTCGTTTTCCAGGCCATCTTCACTGGTTTAGGAAGGTCCTTGGCATCCACGACCTTTAGGCGCAGCCCAGCAATCTCCACTCCTCCGATTACTGAGCTGAGCCAGGCGGAGGCCTCTCTCCCTTGGCAATTGACGTGGAGAGCGCCCCCCACCACATTGCCGATCGTGATCTTCGGCAGAGGATCTGGAGCGTCAGCCAGGAGCTCTAGCACGGCTACCTGTATGTCGCCCACATGCTCTGCCAAGATCCTGTCAGCTGGAAAGGTCACTGGGACCAATGCTACCCTCTCGCTAGCCGTTACCTCCGCAAACGATCCTCCCACCTTCGTTCTCTTGGAATCTCCAGCCAACACAGAGGAGTCGCCACTAGCTCCCAGTGATCTTTTATTGTGGGGCTTCCCTGGACCCACAACGGGTGCGTCCAGTGGTCCACCCACCGCCTTCGCCTTCGCCTTCGCGTTCGCACGCCTCTTCTGCCTCCTGCTCATGACCACTTCTCCATCCGCCAGCACATCCACGCCCGAGGGAGTGGTATTGCCGTCATGGACGTCCGAAGCTCCATCAGCAGGATTTGGAAGGGGTGTCTTCGCCGGTATGCTACAGGCGGCTACCGTATTGCCTCCCTTTCCTCCAGTACCCGCACCAGTCGGTCTCCATCCGGGGACCTGCTGAGCGTGTCCTCTTCTCGACCCATAGGGAAGAGTCCGGACGGTGCCTTTGGAATGGGCTGCTCCACCGTAGCCCCTGCCTCTGGTGCACTGCACCCTCTCCGTCCTTGCGGACTTCCACGATGTACCGGCTCTCGCATCTCTGTCCAGGACAGGGTTGCGTACCGCCGGTACAGTGATTGCGCTGTGCGCTTTGGCCTCATCCCTATTGGGTCCGGCTTTTCCTCCTTCCTTCGTCGTTTTTGGTGCTATATGTTCCATGCTACCTGCCAATTACAAATTCATCAGACTGGCTCCCCACCCTCCTTGGAGCCCTCACATCTGGGGATGCTTTGACGCATCAGGGATACCAGGCTGACATAGCGCCCCGAAGTGGGTTGCCTGTGAATCCGCACGGTGCCAAAACCTTCGTCGACTCCTCAGCCGACTTGGGCTTCGTGCTCCGCCGATTACAGACCCCATCACCCCAGGACACTCGCCTTGCGACCATCAGACTGGACGCGACAGCCGATTGATCCTGGCTGGCTAAGCCAAGACCGCCCGTTTGAGATGAATCCAGAGCCAAAGAGGTTATGTCTAACAGGGATAACGACAGCAGACCCCTGCTTCGACGCGGCCCCCAGGATCTCCTTCTCCACCCGTACGGGTCTCCGCGCACGGCACAAACACGCGGGTGGCATTTTACTACTCGCCATCCTTCTTTTTGGATGGAGAGCCCGCTTCGACATGCCACGTCATCGCTTGCGGCGGATAGTTAGGGATACAAGCCATTATTCGCACACCTCCACCTCTCGGACTTACTTGTCCGTCCACAGTCCATTGGCTGCCATTCCTCACGTCGCCCCGATCAACTAGCCCAGGCGCTGCCCACACTATTCAACCGGTTACGACGTCAGGCCCGCCACCAATCTACCATGGACGTACCCACAAGGCCCTATTAGTAGTGACGTGTCAATATTGGCCCATCTGAGGGATAAGGATAGGTAGGGATTAACTTTAGGACAAACTTGCACTGAATCTCCGACCTGCCCCGGTTGTCAGCAACTACATACTTTCGTATGACATCATTGACTTCCGGAGCCGGCAGACAACTCGTTACACGCCTGTCCTGAGATGGCTCAACTGATTGTTTTCGTTCTGCCTGTTTCTACGGTAGAACCAGGCAACTAACAGGCAGTAACCGCGAGAAGGAACACAATCAGTTTTGCCTCGGGTATCTTGGCAACTGTGAGCTCCTCCCGAGGCCCTTTACCATGTTAGTTACCGGGCAGGCAACTACCATAGGGACAAACCCACCACAAGTAGCGACCGGTCGCAAATTTCCCTTGCAGTGGACCCGCCCCCGCCCAGGTGATACAATACAATACAATAACTGTTTATTGTTAAACGTCCGCATCGTAGCCGCTTCTGTCTCTTGTCCCTCGGGCTGCAGGGCGCGCGTATATTGTACGACGCCGCGCCATTGCTGCTGCAAGCCTTGACCGACACCCGCCTCCAGGTGATACAATACAATACAATAACTGTTTATTGTTAAACGTCCGCATCGTAGCCGCTTCTGTCTCTTGTCCCTCGGGCTGCAGGGCGCGCGTATATTGTACGACGCCGCTCCATTGCTGCAGCAAGCCTTGACCGACACCCGCCTCCAGGTGATACAATACAATACAATAACTGTTTATTGTTAAACGTCCGCATCGTAGCCGCTTCTGTCTCTTGTCCCTCGGGCTGCAGGGCGCGCGTATATTGTACGACGCCGCTCCATTGCTGCAGCAAGCCTTGACCGACACCCGCCTCCAGGTGATACAATACAATACAATATGTTTATTGTTAAACGTCCGCATCGTCGCCGCCGGCTGTCTCTTGTCCCTCGGGCTGCAGGGCGCGCGTATATTGTACGACGCCGCTCCATTGCTGCAGCAAGCCTTGACCGACACCCGCCTCCAGGTGATACAATACAATACAATATGTTTATTGTTAAACGTCCGCATCGTCGCCGCCGGCTGTCTCTTGTCCCTCGGGCTGCAGGGCGCGCGTATATTGCACGACGCCGCTCCATTGCTGCAGCAAGCCTTGACCGACACCCGCCTCCAGGTGATACAATACAATACAATAACTGTTTATTGTTAAACGTCCGCATCGTAGCCGCTTCTGTCTCTTGTCCCTCGGGCTGCAGGGCGCGCGTATATTGTACGACGCCGCTCCATTGCTGCAGCAAGCCTTGACCGACACCCGCCTCCAGGTGATACAATACAATACAATACAATAACTGTTTATTGTTAGACGTCCGCATCGTAGCCGCTTCTGTCTCTTGTCCCTCGGGCTGCAGGGCGCGCGTATATTGTACGACGCCGCTCCATTGCTGCTGCAAGCCTTGACCGACACCCGCCTCCAGGTGATACAATACAATACAATAACTGTTTATTGTTAAACGTCCGCATCGTAGCCGCTTCTGTCTCTTGTCCCTCGGGCTGCAGGGCGCGCGTATATTGTACGACGCCGCTCCATTGCTGCAGCAAGCCTTGACCGACACCCGCCTCCAGGTGATACAATACAATACAATAACTGTTTATTGTTAAACGTCCGCATCGTAGCCGCTTCTGTCTCTTGTCCCTCGGGCTGCAGGGCGCGCGTATATTGCACGACGCCGCTCCATTGCTGCTGCAAGCCTTGACCGACACCCGCCTCCAGGTGATACAATACAATACAATAACTGTTTATTGTTAAACGTCCGCATCGTAGCCGCTTCTGTCTCTTGTCCCTCGGGCTGCAGGGCGCGCGTATATTGTACGACGCCGCTCCATTGCTGCAGCAAGCCTTGACCGACACCCGCCTCCAGGTGATACAATACAATACAATACAATAACTGTTTATTGTTAGACGTCCGCATCGTAGCCGCTTCTGTCTCTTGTCCCTCGGGCTGCAGGGCGCGCGTATATTGTACGACGCCGCTCCATTGCTGCTGCAAGCCTTGACCGACACCCGCCTCCAGGTGATACAATACAATACAATAACTGTTTATTGTTAAACGTCCGCATCGTAGCCGCTTCTGTCTCTTGTCCCTCGGGCTGCAGGGCGCGCGTATATTGTACGACGCCGCTCCATTGCTGCAGCAAGCCTTGACCGACACCCGCCTCCAGGTGATACAATACAATACAATAACTGTTTATTGTTAAACGTCCGCATCGTAGCCGCTTCTGTCTCTTGTCCCTCGGGCTGCAGGGCGCGCGTATATTGTACGACGCCGCTCCATTGCTGCTGCAAGCCTTGACCGACACCCGCCTCCAGGTGATACAATACAATACAATAACTGTTTATTGTTAAACGTCCGCATCGTAGCCGCTTCTGTCTCTTGTCCCTCGGGCTGCAGGGCGCGCGTATATTGTACGACGCCGCTCCATTGCTGCTGCAAGCCTTGACCGACACCCGCCTCCAGGTGATGTACAATACAATACAATAACTCTTTGATTTCGGTTCGCTACAACCTAATATAATACCATATCCCTAAAACGTAATCCCAAAACAGATTAGTGTCATAATGACTAAAACTCGAAATTACTTAAACCTACTTCTCAATTTGACATTTATTCCTAAAAGTTCTAAAAGCCAAATTAACTTAAAACCAAAAATTCATTAAAAAAAAAATTCAATTAGTGATAACCCTGACGCCTAGTTTCAGCTTAGCTTTAGTTTTAGTTGAAAAATTGGTAATAACCATGTCTAGGGAAGTTTAAATGACATTATAGTTTCTAAATGTGGTCAGGAATACACTGTTAAAATCGGTCGGGTTTAAACAGCCCACGGTGTATAATAGATAGATACATATAGATATTAAAAATACGTAGACAGCCATGACCAAGAAACTAATATTTGTGATAAATAGACAAATAATGCCCTCGCCGGGATTCGAACCCGGAACCTCCAGCTTCGTAGGCAGGCTCACTACCAATTAGGCTACGGGTTGACGGGTGTCTGTTAAAACTTCATAGTGCCGATCGTTTTGACAGTTCGGATAAATATGTTGATGTGACTTGCAATTCATCATGCCTATTCCAGGTCGGTAATTCATCTACAGGGTGTAAGTCTAATACGGGCGAAGCTCTTAACGGTTGTTAGTTTACGACATAACAAGGACATTCATATAACTTTTACTTAAAATTTAAGCACCAAAAATTTCATACAAAATAATTCGGCGCGCAATGTAGGGCAACATACGCGAGTTAAACACTCGTTGACAGCTTATTTCAAAAGCAGAAGACGTAACTGCCATTGCCATTTCAACAATAACAAATGTTCGTACCTACATTGCTGCTACGATAATCTTAAAAAAATTCTGTGGCGTCATAATTAAGAGTAACTTCAAATATGACTAGTAATATAAGCAATATGTCATCATCATCATCTTCAGCCTATGATAGTCCACTGCTGGACGTAGGCCTCTCCTATTAACTATGCGTATAGACGCATTAGGAGGTAAATGCCCATAATCGCCACGCTGGGCAAGCGGATTGGCGATCGCAATAATGTGTCCACTATGATGACGCTGCTGCCCATCATCAATCGTTATCAAAAAAATGGTCAGTGACACTTCAATCCCTTAGTCGACTCTTACGACACCCGCAGGAGGAGTTGTCTTGTCTTGTCTTGTCTATTCTTACTGCCGTCACCACACGGCCTATAGTGCAATACCGCGTAACTAGCAAATTAAATTTGAGTGTCAATTGTTTGATATTTCAAGTGTCAAGTGTCAAACTTAAAAGGAGGATTCGACAAGTTAAGAAACCATGTATGATAAATAAACGAATTTTGAATTTGTTTTTTTTTTTAATTTTGAATTTGAATATTTGAACTCTACCTGCTTTGAGTTCAAATTATCAAACAATTGACACTCAAATTGAATTTGCTAGAATCCCATGCCTGGTTTAATTCATCGCCCGTATTAGGTTTACACACTGTATAACCTGGTATTTCTGTCCACAGAGGATAGACCTCCGCGACAACAGACTGGGCCCTGAGGGTCTGCAAGCGATCCTCACAGCGATGGAAACCAACACCACGCTGACGCAAATCGACCTGGACGATCCTACGGTGAGATTCATTCCTAACTGGTGCTGTTTATTTTTGTTCAGTACTTAAGTAGGCACAGTTTCAAGGAGGGGGAGTGACATATGAAAACAGATACGTTTACACCATTGTAATTCCCAGTCTCATCTCTCCTTATTCTAATGAAACGTACATATATATACTACATATTTTACGTGCCGTAAGAGACAATCCTTTATCGTCATGGAGAGGTGTTTAATCTATATGTAATCTCTACTACGTTGTCTACGTGAAGAACGTGTAGGATTGTGAGAGATGGCGCTTTATTTGCGCGCTAGTGCGAGAAGTGGTTTATTTTACGTCAAGTCGAAATCTTCGGAGATATGTACTGAAAAAGTCTTACGATACACGTGCGAAAACGAAATTTGAAAAACGTGTCGATTTAAAGCACTACCTTCGGTCGTGCTTTAATTATCTCCACTCGTTTCGATCTTTATTCTTTTCGCATTTGTATCGTAATGTACTATTTTTTTATTTGAGGTGTGCAAGAAGTATTGTATTGTGTCCGTGACATGCAGATACAGGCGATTTTTAAGATGAAATTATCATTATGTATTTTCTCGGGTATTAAACTATTAGCGACCCACCCCGGCTTCGCACGGGTACTATACCTACATAAAAACATTCCTCTTGAATTACTCTACCTATTAAAAAAAAACTCATCAAAATCCGTTGCGTAGTTTTAAAGATTTAAGCGTACAAAGGGACATAGGGACAAAAAAAGTGACTTTATTTTATACTATGTAGTGATAATGCGTGGTTCAATATGCAATCGGGAAGTTTTTTACTTAACCATTTCGGTAAACAAGCGTGAGGAAAATTTAAAAGAAAATGATAAATCATAAAAAAAGTGGCCGCCATTTTAAACTCGGGTAGTTTTGAGCCGACTTGTTGATATTATGTAAGTTTTAACTGATTTACATTTTATGCTAATACTACATATGGGAGTTAAAGATCTCGCTCCATATTTCCAGGAGACATCGGTGCTCGGTTCCGATAACCACGCAACACTGTCGCGACTGACGGGCGACATTCGCGCGCTCTGTCGCCGCAACGAACCCGCAGCCAGCCCGCTCCGCCGCGTCACGAGGAAGATTAGTCTCACGTGCCACACCGCCTGTCTGCACCGGGTAAGACAAACACTGTCGCGACTGACCGCAACGAGCCCGCAGCCAGCCCGCTCCGCCGCGTCACGAGGAAGATTAGTCTCACGTGCCACACCGCCTGTCTGCACCGGGTAAGACAAACACTGTCGCGACTGACCGCAACGAGCCCGCAGCCAGCCCGCTCCGCCGCGTCACGAGGAAGATTAGTCTCACGTGCCACACCGCCTGTCTGCACCGGGTAAGACAAACACTGTCGCGACTGACCGCAACGAGCCCGCAGCCAGCCCGCTCCGCCGCGTCACCAGGAAGATTAGTCTCACGTGCCACACCGCCTGTCTGCACCGGGTAAGACAAACACTGTCGCGACTGACCGCAACGAGCCCGCAGCCAGCCCGCTCCGCCGCGTCACGAGGAAGATTAGTCTCACGTGCCACACCGCCTGTCTGCACCGGGTAAGACAAACACTGTCGCGACTGACCGCAACGAGCCCGCAGCCAGCCCGCTCCGCCGCGTCACGAGGAAGATTAGTCTCACGTGCCACACCGCCTGTCTGCACCGGGTAAGACAAACACTGTCGCGACTGACCGCAACGAGCCCGCAGCCAGCCCGCTCCGCCGCGTCACGAGGAAGATTAGTCTCACGTGCCACACCGCCTGTCTGCACCGGGTAAGACAAACACTGTCGCGACTGACCGCAACGAGCCCGCAGCCAGCCCGCTCCGCCGCGTCACCAGGAAGATTAGTCTCACGTGCCACACCGCCTGTCTGCACCGGGTAAGACAAACACTGTCGCGACTGACCGCAACGAGCCCGCAGCCAGCCCGCTCCGCCGCGTCACCAGGAAGATTAGTCTCACGTGCCACACCGCCTGTCTGCACCGGGTAACTGCCCTCACACAGATATAGTTGAATTATCGAGAAGATGGAATTGCGTTTGTAGTGGTGTTACTAAAGCAACACTTTTAAAGTGTCTTTTCAATTAGGTTTACTATTAGTCGAATAATGCCAATACATGAGTCGATAAAACACACACAATAGCACATAATACATTGTAAATACGCGATACCACTACATATGCAATTCCATCTTTTCAATAATTCAACTATACTCGTAGTTCGCATGTGGACCGACACTGTCGCGATTGACTGCCGACATATAGGGAGCCGAATGTAGCTACTGACTGGCGCCTCATGGGAGCTGCGTGTCGGCGACATTGTAGCGACTGACTGCCGAAATACAGGGAGCCACATGACAGCGACACTGTTGCGACAGACTACTGACATACATTAGCCACATGTCGGCAACACGGGAGCGACGTTTGCATGACGGGCGAACAACTTGCGAGTGATTATCGTGTAGACATTACATCACTTTAAGTATCTGTCAAAGTATTCAGTTTCGAAACAAATTACATTAGAAATCTTTATTTATTCAAATTACATAACAAATTACATTAGATTTAAAATAGACTAGATCTATTATAGGCCCCAGTGGCAAAATGTATAATTAAAATAGATTAGATTAGATTAGATTTAGATTAAGATGCATGCAAATCTCAACCCTACAACTACCACAGCTAGCATACATAATTATGATACCTATGGAAGAGCGGTGTCCCTTAGCACAGGTAATTATTTACTTAAAAAGGGGTTACCAGTGTATTGTAAACTAGCACTGTAAGTTGACGAATAAATCATTTTTCATTTTTTTTTTTATAATTTTTTTGATATTCGTGCCAGCTTTGGTGATTTACATGTAGGGAATCGTCTAGTCTAGTTTCTTAGATAGTAATGAGTATATTTTGTTCCAGACGCTGGTGGCAGAAGAGCCGCCCCGCTCCACCCGCCTGCGCTCCCCCGCGCCCTCCCCCGCCGGCTCCCCCGTGCCGCCCCCGCTCCCCTCGCGCTTCTCCGTCAGTATACCGTGTGTCCCCCCTGTCCCCCACACTACACTACACTATAGCCGGTGCCTCCACCCGCCTGCGCTCCCCCGCGCCCTCCCCCGCCGGCTCCCCCGTGCCGCCCCCGCTCCCCTCGCGCTTCTCCGTCAGTATACCGTGTGTCCCCCCTGTCCCCCACACTACACTACACTATAGCCGGTGCCTCCACCCGCCTGCGCTCCCCCGCGCCCTCCCCCGCCGGCTCCCCCGTGCCGCCCCCGCTCCCCTCGCGCTTCTCCGTCAGTATACCGTGTGTCCCCCCTGTCCCCCACACTACACTACACTATAGCCGGTGCCTCCACCCGCCTGCGCTCCCCCGCGCCCTCCCCCGCCGGCTCCCCCGTGCCGCCCCCGCTCCCCTCGCGCTTCTCCGTCAGTATACCGTGTGTCCCCCCTGTCCCCCACACTACACTACACTATAGCCGGTGCCTCCACCCGCCTGCGCTCCCCCGCGCCCTCCCCCGCCGGCTCCCCCGTGCCGCCCCCGCTCCCCTCGCGCTTCTCCGTCAGTATACCGTGTGTCCCCCCTGTCCCCCACACTACACTACACTATAGCCGGTGCCTCCACCCGCCTGCGCTCCCCCGCGCCCTCCCCCGCCGGCTCCCCCGTGCCGCCCCCGCTCCCCTCGCGCTTCTCCGTCAGTATACCGTGTGTCCCCGCTGTCCCCCATACTACACTACACTATAGTCAGTCCCCCTGTCTCCCACACTACACTACAACTGGCCCCCCTGTCCCTCACCCTACACTATTCCCAGACCACCACACTACACGACCCCCTGTCTTCCACACTACACTATAGCCAGTCCCCCTGTCTCCCACACTACACTACAACCGGTCCCCCTGTCCCTCACCCTACACTATTCCCAGACCACCACACTACACGACCCCCTGTCTTCCACACTACACTATAGCCAGTCCCCCTGTCTCCCACACTACACTATAGCCAGTCCCCCCTGTCTCCCACACTACACTATAGCCAGCCCCCCTGTCTTCCACACTACACTATAACCAGTCCCCTGTCTCCAACACTACACTACAACCGGTCCCCCTGTCCCTCACCCTACACTATTCCCAGACTACCCACCACACTACACGACCCCCTGTCTTCCACACTACACTATAGCCAGTCCCCCTGTCTCCCACGCTACACTACAACCGGTCCCCCTGTCCCTCACCCTACACTATTCCCAGACTACCCACCACACTACACGACCCCCTGTCTTCCACACTACACTATAGCCAGTCCCCCTGTCTCCCACGCTACACTACAACCGGTCCCCCTGTCCCTCACCCTACACTATTCCCAGACTACCCACCACACTACACGACCCCCTGTCTTCCACACTACACTATAGCCAGTCCCCCTGTCTCCCACGCTACACTACAACCGGTCCCCCTGTCCCTCACCCTACACTATTCCCAGACTAACCACCACACTACACGACCCCCTGTCTTCCACACTACACTATAGCCAGTCCCCCTGTCTCCCACGCTACACTACAACCGGTCCCCCTGTCCCTCACCCTACACTATTCCCAGACTAACCACCACACTACACGACCCCCTGTCTTCCACACTACACTATAGCCAGTCCCCCTGTCTCCCACGCTACACTACAACCGGTCCCCCTGTCCCTCACCCTACACTATTCCCAGACTACCCACCACACTACACGACCCCCTGTCTTCCACACTACACTATAGCCAGTCCCCCTGTCTCCCACACTACACTACAACCGGTCCCCCTGTCCCTCACCCTACACTATTCCCAGACTAACCACCACACTACACGACCCCCTGTCTTCCACACTACACTATAGCCAGTCCCCCTGTCTCCCACGCTACACTACAACCGGTCCCCCTGTCCCTCACCCTACACTATTCCCAGACTACCCACCACACTACACGACCCCCTGTCTTCCACACTACACTATAGCCAGTCCTCTTGTCTCCCACACTACACTATAGCCAGTCCCCTTGTCACCCACACTACACTACAACAAGTCTCCTTGTCCCTCACTTTACAATATTACTGGTTCCCCATACTACACTATTACCGGTCCCCCACACTACATTATTACCGGTCCCCCACACTACGCTATACTATAGCTCTACTCTACTCCATGTTCTCATCATTAAGAAGAGTTTAATAATTCCAAACTTATTAGGATTGCATTCGTTTCGGTCCCAAATTCCTTAAGATACACACAATATTAATCCTACTTTAAAAACGAAAAAATCTAATGTCATTAATTTATGACACATAATAGTACTTTAAATGACATCTTGCATCGCTTTATTTTAATCAAAATGAATATTCAAGTAACGATTTCAAGTGGAGTAAGATCAGTGTTATATAAAGGATTTTTTAGTACAGATGGTGCCTTTTTTAGGCTCTAGTGCGAGAAATGTGTCATTTTACGTCAGGTCCAAAACTCCGGTGGGCCATCTGTACTAAAAAACGTCGTACGAGACACGTGCTAAAACGAAATTCGTAACTCGTGTGGCCACTCGTTTCGAATTTCATATTTTTCGCACTTGTGTCGTAATGTACTATTATATGACATTTTGCATTGCTTTATTTGAATCAAAATGAATATACAAGTAACTATTTCAAGTGAAGTAAGATCAGTGTTATATAATAGATGAACGTTTGAAAGCCGAATCCAAAACCATTATTTTATGTTATTATCCGAATTGGATAATAACATAAAAGAATGGTTGTAAAATATTTAATGAATAGGTGACGCCGGTGACGCCGGAGCGGTCGCCGACCGACGCCGCGTCACGTGACTACTGCGCCGCCTCACGATTTAAAGTTGTACAGGTACCTATACTTCTGTAATATATCACTCCACCGGACAATGGCCTCAATAAATAAAATAAATATCTTGGGACATCTTACACAAATCGACCTAGTCCCACGGTAAGCACAATTAAGGCTTGTGTTGTGACCAAGCGACGATATATATAATAGATAGATACATATAGATACTTAAATACATACACAGCTATGACCAAGGAACAAATATTTGTGATAAATAAATACACAAATAATGCCCTTGCCGGGATTCGAACCCGGACCTCCGGCTTTGTAGGCAGGGTCTTTACCAACTAGGCTATGGAGGCTGACAAATTCTATTACTTATGCACATTTAAAAAAAGGCTCCTTACTCCAAAAATATTCCAAATTCTAATCATGCTACTTCTAGCCGGAACAATACATTATTTTCATCACACTTGCTTTCTAAGCGCGCTATTGCTTGCATGCATCGCGGGAGTTATAGCAAACTGAAATTCCCTAGGGAGTTATAGAAATGTTAGTACGTCATTTAATAATATTTTGTCTTAAAACTTATTTTTTGTCCGCAAGCGTGATGAAAAACATTATATGCATCACGGTCGGTTAGCGACATACAAACTCGAATAATTAAAAGCCATCCATCTACTGCGTCTGGCTTCTAACCTAACACTCTCGTTAGTAACACCGTACTGACCTCCCTTGATGCACAATGTACTATTTCCTACTCTGCTAAATATTGCCATGATGGTTATTGACTTAAATAGTGAACACCGTCATCATAATCTTCAGATTATAGCAGTCTACTGTTGCAAAGGCCTCTCCTATTAACTATACTTATAGAGGCATTAAAAAGTAATATCCATAATCGCCACGCTGGGCAAGCGGGTTGGCGATTGCAGTAGTTTGTCCACTACATATAATGATGCTGCTGCCCACCAATGTTGAATAAATGAATGGTAAGGATGCTTAGCCAAGTTGCCAATCGCTAGCGCTTGGTAGCGTATCGTTATTTTCCCTGTCATATTAGTGCGACAACGACAGTTAGCTGCCTTTCGCTTACGATTGACGATTAAGCGCTAGCGATTGGCAACTTGGCTAAGCAACCAGTAACACTTCAATCCCTTATTCGACTCTGACGACACCCACGGGAAGAGTTTGATGACAAATCACTGGCTGTGTAATGCCTTACGAGGTTGTGTCATAAAAATATATTTCAGTACAAAATACATACATTTCATATACGAGTTTGAGTCACACAACTATCAAAATCTATTCTTACTGCCAACAGTGAAAGTGAACACCAAACTCTTATTATTTTTCAGGTAGCGGAGCCACCACAGATCCAAGTACAGTCAGCCACGCCGGAGCAGCCGCAGCTCCGCTCTTCGCGTTTCTCCGTCACTCGCAACATGGACACCATGTATAATCCCACCTTCCCCTCACCACCCCCCCACCCCTATGCCCTCCAAAAACAGAGCGAGAGACAAAGACAGGTCTGAGAACATAGTTACTAGTGAAAAACCAGCCGAAGATACCAGTGAATCGAAGAAAGAAAAAGTTGAAGCTAAAACTGAAAAGACAAGTGATAAATCAAGTGATGATACTGTTGTTAATAGTGTAAATAGTGTTACGGTTAGTGATAGAGACTTGGAGGATGTGTTCCAAGATAAAACGGAAACTCTGGCCCACGATGAGGCCGTTAGTGTAATAGGTGATAATAAAATTACTAAAACCGAGACGAAATTAGTTAAAAATAGCAAAGCGGTGAGTGAGAGCGAGAAGATTGATGTACAAGTGGCTGTTACTGTTAAGAAGGAGACGGTAGATACGCCCAAAGCGCATGATGAATTCAAGATGGTTGTCAAAGATGTGAAACAAGTTGATAAAGAAGAGAAACATGCTGCTAAAGAAGAGAAACAAGTTGTTAAAGAAGATAAACATGTTGTTAAAGAAGAGAAACATGTTGATAAAGAAGCGAAACAAGTTGTTAAAGAAGAGAAACACGCTGAGGAAGTAATTGAGAAACGTGACGATGTAGCGTTGAAACAAATAGAAGAGATCACGAAAGACCTCGGCGATCTCATACAGGAGATGCGCGGCAGATCCAAACTCGTTAAACCTGTTAAAGTAAAGAGTGATTGCACGCAAACTGATATAAATATAGATAGCAATTTAGATACCTTCGACGATGTACCTGTTATTAATCGAGATAGTGTAGTTCTTAAGAAAAACAAAAGTGAATCCAGCCTGGACAGTCCAGATTTGGAAGTATCTAGGCTTATGAACAAAAAGCTGATAGGCAGCCCGTTCTGCGATAGCAGTTCCTCTCTAGAGATATCCGGCAGCTCCATGGAGAGCTTGAACGCGATAGACCAACCACCCAAACCTATAATCATACAAGAATCTGTCGAATCAGATTCCGAACTAGATAGAAGAAAAACTGATGTTGTATTATCTACGGAGAGTAGTATAGAATCTACTAGTGAAGTTACTCCTGTAAACAGTAATTTTCTAAACATGTCCGTCAGCTCCAATGAAAGTGTGTCTCCGATTATATTTGGGAAAAACAAGAAGATACACGGATCACTCTCAAGCCTAGAGGCTAGTGTGAGCTCATTGGAGTCAAAACAAGAAAAAGTTATGGTAACTTCAGCTGATTCCGGTATAGAATATTCACTGCAAAATCCATCAGAGAATAAAGAAGATAACTCATCCAATGAAGGGACTTTAACAAACAATTCAAGCTTAAAAGAAACTGTAAAGAAAGATGGTTTTCAATTGCAGGAAACGCTTACATGCTCTCCTAAGAGAACATCTAGTTTGCTCGATGTGCCTGCATTGAAAACTAAAGGTTTGGATAAAATGAGGAAAATATCGTGGGTGGCGCCTTCAGCGAGCTTCCATATACCGAGGCCGGAGCCAGAAAAGGAATCCAAAATGCCGGGCCATTTAGAAAAATTACTAAGCCTCTTCCAACACCCTACAAGTATATTCTCAAGAAGCTCTGAAGACGAAAAGAAATCCGCTTCCAACACTCCTCCTAGAAAGGATTCTTCTCTCACAAGCTCCTTCTGGTCTTGGGGCAGTGCCACGGAGAAGACAGAAGAGAGAGAAGATGTGGACAGTTTGTCAGAGGCAACAGATTCTACTCTTTCAGAGAGAGTCCAAGTTTCTTTCGTCGACGAGTCTTTTTCGAAGAAACTTGACAGTAAAACGCCTTCAACAGACACGGATAACACGTTGAGCGAATTTCAGTCCTTACAGCAAGGCAACTCGGAGGCGAGTGAGGCAGAAATAGATAAAGTTACCGAAAAATCCACCGATGACAATTTAGTACAAAAATGTTTAGGTTTAAGCTTAAAGTGTGACGCTAGCGCCAACGGCAATAAAGACCTGGCGAGAGCGTGTGATATAGTAGATCTCAGTAAACCCAACGACTTAAATAAAAACTATGATACGAGTAAGCCAGACAACAATAAGAACTCCGGAGAGGAATCTAAGGAAGACAAAGAAAAAATTGAGCCAATCAGACCGAGATCTTTTGCAGCGGTCTTAAAAGCGTCCGGATCGGAGAATTCTCTAGACAAGCAGAGTCCAGAAACAGGGCAACCTGTTGATAAACTACCCAGTAAGGTTATAAGAGGCATCAAAGAGAATATAAGCCCTGAAAACACTTTGACGTCCACTATGACTAAAGCGTTAGCTTTTGAACTAACTGAGAAACAGATTAAAAGCCAACCCATAATAAACACAGTCTGGGAAGTAAAATTAGATAATGAACATAAAAAGGAAGATAAACTAGAATTAGCCCCAATAGCTACTATAGAGGAAACTTGCGACGAAACGCTTGAAAACGCGCAGTTGGACTACATTGACGATATCAAATTTATTGATGACAAAAACATTTCAAGCGATAGCGGTGTTACTTTAGAAGGAAATTCTGATAAAGTTACAGAATTAGAAAGCGTTGATTTAGCAAAAGATGCGCTTTCGTACCTTATTTATGACCAGGGTACTAAAGTAGAAGTTAAGACTGAAGAACCTTCCTTAGCTCAAGAATTGAGGGACGCAGAAATCAAAGAAATAAAAGAGCAACTTCTCGATCAATCGCCAGAATTGATTATTGACGAGGCGATAGAGCCAGAAGTGTTCACTAAAGACAGCTTGAAATCGCCAGTCGTCCCAGAAAGGGCGAAGCTTAAAAAAGCCAATTCTGCTGAAGATATTTCGCAGTGCGAGGATAGTCAGAAGAAAACTATAGTCTTCCAAGTCCCTGAGATAGTGTCGACGCCTAGAGACATACCAGAGCGGAGGACTAAACTTCGAACCCGGAGCGGTTCCAGCCCCAAATCTTTGCCAGAGAGCCTGAACAAACCTTCCCCTTTAACTAAAATGGACTCTATATTATTTAAGAAAAAGAAAAAAGTGTCATCTCTTGGAAAAATAGCTAGAGACTCCTTACTAGCTTTAAACATGAGCGAAGAAGAAATAGCAGAATTCAGAAGATCATACAAGCTTACTTCGGTAGAGAGTTTAAGATCTTTGGAATCTGTGTCGGAAGATGCTAATTCTCAGAGTGGAACGTCTGTTGATTCTAGATGTAGAGCATGTCTTCGGACCTCGCAGGAGAGCCTCATGTCTTTGGACTCTATAAATGAAGACTGCCGGTGTGGTGATGATAGTGAGAAACCTCACTCTGCGAGATAATCGGGTACTGCATATTTTGGGAGACTATGGTCTATGTCCTTTAGTACCGTTTGGTAGCCAAAGTTTCATAACCAATTTCGAAATGGGAATAAAATCCTAGTAGGTGAAGCTTTAAACTTAACCATTACCGATTTGTTTAGTAATCAGTTTCGAAACGGAAAGAATCCCGTGTTGTAACTGGTTATAAAATGAGGCTTTTCCATTACTGATTTTGACGTAGTAATCAGCTACCAAATATGACTACGAGATGGGAAATTTATTTCCATTTCATAGCTGGCTAACAGGCGAAAAACCGTATTTCCCATTTGGAAGCCGGCTACCAAAAATGGCTATGAGATGGGAAAGTTATTCCCATATCATAGCTACCAGGCGGGAATCCAAATTTCCTATTTGGTAGCCAGCTACCAAATCTGGCTACCAAACGGTACTATGGGGTCTATTTTAGGGACTTGTTGTTTCGCTTACCCAATTTGATTTTTTGATCATTTACTTTTAATTAAGTACAAATTATAATAATCAATGTTTTTGATGCTTATATGCTAACGCTTGTATATAGACATTTACACGGAGATGGGTCTACCTAATAGCTATATTGGAGCCCGTGGTCGGTTACTGTTGTAAAAAAAAACCCCTTTCATAAACGACTCTTAACTTAGCGAGTCCCTTTCTGTCTTAGGGTGAATCAACTATTTTCTGTCTGTTATTGCCATGGTTACGGTCGCCTGAGTCACGCTGGTTTTATGCAAAATTATGCTACTTAAACTATGCAAACATGCATTTTTCTGGTATTAATAAGCCCATTCCTGGCGAAGCTGGAGGTTTCGGGTTCGAATTCCGGCGAGGGTATTATTTGAGTATTTATTTATCACTTGTTCCTTGGTCGTGACTGTCTATGAATTTAACTACCTATATGTATTATATATATCGTCGCCTGGTACCCACATCATAAGCCTTAATTGAGCTTACCGTGGGTGGGACTAGGTCGATTTGTGTAAGATGTCCCAAGATATTTTTTTTTTCCAATGGGCCATATACAGACATGCACGATATGTATGTTTGCATAGTTTAAGTAGCATAATTTTGCATAAAACTAGCGTGACTCAGGCGACCGTAACCATGGTAATAATAGACAAAAAAATGTATTCACCCGTTATAGACAAATTGATAAAAGCGAAAGGGAGAAACGATATTAAAAGCTTGCTAAGGCACTGGTCTCACCGCGAGCTACTAAGCTATGAACTATCGGCTATAAACACGAACAAAAGATACGCATTCCTGTGTAAATAAAAGAGACACGGCGATACTTGCCCAGCTATCAGCTATCAATCGCCGTGTCTCTTTTATTTACACGGGAGTGCGTATCTTTTGTTCGTGTTTATAGCCGATAGTTCATAGCTTAGTAGCTCGCGGTGAGACCAGTGCCTAAGTTATGAGACGTTTATAAATTAGGGGGTAAACCTGTAATGTTATAGTGACATACTTTGCCAATGTCCTGGATATTGTGTACATAATCTTTTTGACTATCCATAGATCTCCCAAGATCCTATGTATTAAATATTATGTACAGTGCGTTTTAAATTTTATATAAAAAAATAAGATTATCCATTCTTAAATATATGCGTTTGCATAAAATATATGTACAGATGTAGATTATATGGCTAGGCACACTGATATAGACGCGACGTCTCTTTCCAATTGTAAGGTAATGAAAGGGACAAGTGTTTTGTCTCGTGAATGTTAGTGTACGTGGTCTGATGTTTATATTAGTGATTCAATATATCAAATTGATATGTTGATATTTCTTCTCAAAAGTTTATTACTATAGTAAATATATGAAATAATCATGTATCTAACATTATGTAGCACACTTTACTGGATTCCAATATATCGTTTTGAAAGAGATGCAACTATCTGAGGAAATAAGACGTCATGATCTTAATTCCATCAGATAAACTAGCTGAAATACAATGATACAACTGATACTTAAAAAGTAATACTTATGTTCAGTGGCCTATTTCACCATAATTACAAGTGTGACAATTGTAAAATATCACTGTTACTGACGTCACAGGCCTCCGTAGGCTCCGGCTACCGCTTACTATCGAACGGTCCGTGTGCTTGTTTGCCACCAACATAAAATTATTACTAATAACGTTATTATATTGTTATAAACTACTTTTCATTTTCTGAAACCCGTGACAATTGTCGCAAGGTTTAGTACAATTCTCATTCAATCTTGACATGAGATTCGGCTTATGTGGAATTTCGCTACAATTGTCGTGTTTTTTGTGACAATTGTAAATTTGCTTCGCAAAAATGTAGTTATTTACTGCTGATTTATTAAAGTTCCTGCACTACATTTTATCTTGGTGGCAAACAAAGTACGGTCCTTCTGTAAGGGGTAACTGTAGCCTATAGACGCCCCCGATTGGAGAAGCACTAAATTTACAATTGTAGCACTTGTCAATGTGGTGAAATTGGGGTCAGGTGAAACTCCAAATTTGATACTTATTTGACATTTAAAGGCTCGTACTTAAAATATGTTTAAGACTAAAAATATACTTGATCTTAAAATCGAGTATGAAGAAATTTTATAACTTAAAATAACTAATTTATTTGAGTCATTCTTGGGACCATCAACGAATTTTCATATTTTGAAAATAAGGCTTGTTATTCTCATTGAGAAACTTAATTAAATCATAATTATGGCGAGTATTTAATTAATTATGTCAGTTGTATCCTTAAAAACCTAACTATTCAATTACAAGTGATATATCTATCATTTTCGTGTTTATTCTTAATGTTAATATTTTTTCATCACACTTGCTTTGTAAGCGCGCCATTGCTTGCATGCATCGCCAGAATAATAGAAAAGTGATATTCCCTAGGGAGTAATAGAAATACTATAACGTCATTTAATAATATTTTGTCTTAAAACTATTTTTTTTGCTCGCAAGTGTGATGAAAAACATTGTATGCATCACGGTCGGTAAGCGGAATACTAACTCGAGTCATTAAAAGCCCTCCTCCTACGGCGTCGGGCTTCTATCACTCTCGTTAGTAATACCGTACTTACCTCCCTAGATGCACAATGTACTATTATGTAATCTTACCAGAACACCTTATATTCGGTGTTTTTTTTTTTTTTTTTCGAATTGTCCTAATAAGAATACTACAAATGTACCCTTAAATTCCCCACTATTTTTGTATATTTTTAAATCATCTTCATACAGATGATGTATATTTTAAGAATCCAGTGAAGCGGGCTGCAAACGGTGAACGTAACGGTTCGTCACTCTGTATACGTCAATCTGTAATTGTTTCTAAAAGTTTCCACATTTGTATCTCTGAATTATAACTAATAGTACGGTCAAATCGTACATTAAACTCGCAAAACATGTAGTAAAGCTGCATTTTTGGTATGTTATTTAGACACCATAGGGCAGTATAAAACCACATTTTGCAAGCAAAAAAAAGTTGTGCTAGCTGCGTTATACGTGAAAAACTGTGAAATTTACTGTCCTTTTTTAGTTTCTGATTTTTATAAAAAAAGCCTTACGTTTTTTGACAATATGTATCAGGTAACGTTTAAAGATGAATGAATTTGTAACAAGATGAGATAACATGCATTACCGTAGGTCTTATAGTTTCAGAGATTCGAGACTTCAAATAGTACCCTGTTTTGTAAACTAGATAAAATGTTGAGTTTTGCTAACGTTTTTGGTTTAATATCGCCTTACCTAATTATGCTACGAATAACATGAAATATTTATCTTATAGCGCGATTAATATTCTTTCATTTAAGGGTAAAATCAGGTCAGTAAACTTTGTAATTGAAACTAAAACGCGAAATTAAAAAAGCAGGAGGTCCGCTATCTAAGTTTTTCGTACAAATGGCAAGTCGTGTTGCAAAGCTGCAATTTTTGTAATTATATAGGCTCTATAGGGATGTCCGAAAATGCATATTACAAGAAATAAAAAAAAAGGATTTAGGTATAGGACGTAAAAAACTGAAAAAAAATCGGACTTGTTTTAGTTTTTGACGTTTAACTAAAAAACTATAACTTTTTTATACTAATTGCTATAAAATTATGAAAGAATATTAAATTTGAAAGGATTTGAGCTACCTTGCATTACCCTAAATTATATAGATTAAGAGATACGACATTTCAAAATGTACCCTTCATTAAGTTAAGAAAATAAATGCATGTTTTGAAGCCTCGTATAGGGCCCCAACTATAAGACTTACAGTAATTGTTATCGGCTCAATTTGTTCCAAATTTAATGTAGTTATTATCTACAATTACTTTTTTTTCTTAGCGCGAACGTTTTGCCAATATTTCGTGAATAGCTTTAACGTAACCTAAAATTTGTTTATGTTTTGATAAAAGGGCACTTTATGAAATGTCGTATCTCAAAATATATATAGCTTACGGTGATGCAACGTAGCTTAAATCCTTTCAAATTTAATGTTCTTTCTTAGTTTTAAAGCAATCAGTATCAAAAAGAAATAGTTATTTATTATACAAGGGGGCAAAGTTGTTGTTTAACTGTCGTGCCAATATTGAGACCTGAGCTAGCGAAAGATTCCAAAATTGAGCCACGAGCGTAGCGAGTGGTTCAAAAACTGGAATCTTGAGCATTGCGAAGGTCTCAAGGCACGAGAGTTGAACAAACTTTGCCGCCAAGTGTAATACAACTTTTTTCCCCTCACTATCGCGAGGAAATATGATTACAAATCTCATCCAAATGTAAATTAACTTAAAGAAACCATTTAAAACTCAATGTCGAAACGTATCGTAGAATAGAGTTACTTCTGGAACGTAAATATTGCCAATGGCTTACAAAGTCACCCATGAGAACGACCAATTTAACATTTGAGCTCCGATTGCGCATGTTTACTACGGTCATACAGATCCACTTATACTAGGCAGTAGGGGGCTATAGGAATTAGAGTAATGTCAAATTACTTTATTCACAAGAGTGTAAAAAGCGTTTTTACCCGCTCGTATTAAACGATAAACGAGCGCTTTACGAGCTAGTGAGGGGAAAATAGATTTTTAGTTAAGCGTCAAAAACTAAAAAAAGTGCGAATTTTTTTCCGTTTTTTATGTCCTATGCCCAAATTATTTTTTTGTTTTTCTTTTAATACGCATTGTCGTATATATCTATAAGGCCTTTATAATATACCAAAATTGCAGCTTTGCAACTCGACTTGCGATTTGTATGAAAAACTTAGATAGCGGGCCTCCTGCCTTTGGATTTTCGGGTTTATACTTTCAACTACAAAGTTCACTGACCTAATTGTACCCTTAAATTAAAGAATATTAAGTGCGCTATAAGGTCATTATTGCATGTTTTTCGTAGCATAATTAGGAGAGGCGATATTAAGTCGAAAACGTTAGCAAAACACAAAATTTTATCTAGTTTACAAAAAGGGGTACTTTTTAAAGTCTCGAATCTCTGAAACTATAAGACCTACGGTAATGCATGTTAGCTCAACTTGTTGGAAATTTATTAGTCTTTAAACGTTTATTTACATTTGATATCAAAAAACGTAAGGTTTTTGAAATAAAAATCAGAAACTAAAAAATGGCCGTAAATTTCGCAGTTTTTCACGTACTACCCAGCTAGCACAACTTTTTTTTGCTTGCAAAATATGGTTTTATACTGTCCTATGGTGTCGAAACAACATACCAAAAATGCAGCGATACTACTTGATTTGCGAGTTTAGGGTAAAATTATGTACGATTTGACCGTACTACTAACGTGAGACTCAAACATATTAAAATATTATCGAACCGGGTTACTCGCGTATTTAAGTCGATGATTGCTCGACGTGTTTCGACCCATTAAGAGCAATCATCGACTGAAATACGTGAGTAACCCGGTTCGATAATATTTTAATATGTTTGGGTCTCTGCTTCGATACCAATAAAAAGGTAGACTGATTGTCAATGATGCTGAGCAAAATCCACCACAAGTTTGTATTAAACTTGTTACCAGATTTTTATAAATTGTTCGTAAAAAAACAAGAAAATGTCATGCAAACGTGTTCTTTAAAATAATCCTTCTTGTCGCCAGATTTTAATGGCAACTACGAACAAATAAAACAAGGAAGCCGCACGCCATACTAAATTGCCTTTCAAAAACGGTCCTGAATTTTAGTTGACAAGTGTTACCCCCTCTTCAATGCACCACGGTAATGAATGTCAATATCGATCTATAAAAACTTAAACCGCCATTTAAAATTAGTTGTGATTGGTCCATCAAAGTTTTGATTAGGTATATTCTCTAAACATTTGTCAAAGTTGTTGCGGCGAAATATGCGCGGTGTTAAGAAAAGCGCTATGTCCTGCCCATCTTGGCACAATTGAACAATTGGTTGAATGCTCCGGACGCTACGATATATGATATATCTGATGACGATTGTACAGTCAGCAACAGATATTGCTAAGCGGGCAGGGCGTTCAAAATGAACGACCTTATTGCTAAGATAATAAGAGTGTTTTAAGATCATTGTGAACACTATCTGCTAAGCAATATCTGTTGCTGACTGTTGCGGACTTTTTATGAAAATTTTGATAAAAAAATGTGATGGAGCTTGCTGAGAATCATTGACTATCTGGGTCGCGTTTTATAAAATACGATTTTTGCTGTCTGCCTCTTTTTCTAGCCAATACGTGCGTGCATTAGAGAGGCAAACAGCGAAATTGTAAAATGTAACTTCATAAAACGCGATCCAGTCTTCCAATTTTTATCAATATGGAAGATTTCGTTATTGTATTAAACTTATGAAATTCACCTGTAATATTTAACCTTTTGATCGGCAAGGGCACCTAAAGGTGCCGTGATATATCAAACACCAAACGATGGAAAGGTTAAACTTGATTTAAATTTACGATACCGTATACTTATTGTAAAAAGGTTCTTGTTCGTTCGGAAAGAGGAGAAATTATTTTGTTTGGAGTTAAAATTATATCAAAGTTACAAATTGAAACTTGTAATATGATTTCCATTCAGAATCGCGAGCTCTTACGGTCCTTATAGGAGAAAATCATTTGCCCAGGGTTTTTTTTTCATTCCATTACGATTTTTTCATACATTTTGTATGGTGGTAACGGTATGTAAAGTTTGAAAAATTTATGCACCTTTTGGGTTTTTTTTTTCGTATTATGATCGAAGATCTCACGATTCTGAGTAGATATCAATGATATCATATCAAAAATATCCTTGTTACAAAAAAATGGCCCAATTACAAAGTCAAATCGGTGACATAGCTTATCTGTGGGAAAACTTTAAGATAAAAATAAAACTGGACTTATCCTACCTCTATTAGTATATCCTAAAATACTTTTTTTTTCTAATTTATTAAATTAAATTAATAATATTTGGGTCAAAATGTAGTAATGTTTCGACTCAGTATATAAAAAAACCGGTGCACTTGTATTTATTTTTTACGCTAGATTTTAATCTATACATCAGAAATTGAAAACAAAATATCATCTCATACAAAAATCACCACTGCGTCACGTTTTTTAGGGACACAAATTAAGACAACGAAAAGAATTTTGACCCATTTATTAACTTTCCGAACTAACACTTGCTTTTCATGAAATCATATTTTTTGTGTTGATCACAAGCCACCAATTAGTCAGTTGTGATTTTGTTGGTAGCATAAAATACGTGCAATAATAATTCTTATTCACAACTGACAAAATGGTGCTAGTTAAGAAAATTGTACGAATAATTTTGACTTGTTTATTATGTATTTGATTGATGATAGGGAGTGATGTGTCGCTACTGACGCCTACAGATGTTTAAAAAGAGATGTGTGTGAAATAAATAATGAAACTATTAATTTATCGTTTTATTGATCGATTAGATTATTTATTAATAACAGTTTACAGATGTCTACCAATCGTCGGTAGAATTCAAAAACATGCAAATAAATATGGCCGACTTTACATAGCATTTGACGTCTTTGACACGTATCGTGAAACACGCTCGCAGATATTTTTATAATAATTAAAAATAATAAATATCAATAATTTTAACAAAAAAAATGTATATGAACTCAAGGTTTTACACCAATACAATACAGGTTATAAACCGAGATTGTATTCTTAACCCTTTATAGGGCACCGGTCTCAAACACGACCACCCTATATTTTTGGTGTATAGGGTATGTATGGGTGGTGTATGGTGGTTAAAAAAATTGTACTAGAACAAAATACAAAAATATAGCACTATATTTTTGTATTTTTTTCTTGTACATTTTTTTTTGTACTAGGTATATAATGGCTTTGAGGCTTGAATCCAGCATTTTTTTGAGTCTTGACCGTTAAAGGGTTAAATTACGTGATTATAGAATAATAAAAGTGAGGTTTGTTTACATTTTTTTGGATTCTAATACTGACAAATGATATAGAACATAATCCTTTGCCATTTTCACGAATGTGTCTTAACCCTTAGGTGCATATGGTATCACACATTCTATTTCTGAAATGACTTA
>JALPQI010008223.1:0-28856 GCA_025490895.1 Thaumatotibia leucotreta
TCTCTAGCCGAAGGTCAAGCTTCTGACCCTGAGCTACAAACGCTGTTAAGCGAAGGCTCCTCCCTGCAGTTGCGAAAGTTGCACGTACCTGGTAGTCATGTGCCCCCTGTACTGCGACATCAGTACTCCGACCTCCAGGCCCTTATGTCAGTAAGTACTTTCGCAAGCAAGTTTTCGACAGTTTACACTCTCACAGCCACCCTGGCGCTAACGCGTCGGCTAAATTAGTCTCCGAAAGGTTTGTTTGGCCCGGCGTTCAGAAAGACTGCAGAGAGTGGACTCGGGCGTGCATCCAGTGCCAGCGGGCCAAGGTCAATAGACACGTGACCGCCCCCCTTGGTACCTTCAACTTACCTCGCGCTCGATTCAAAACAGGTTCATATTGATTTGGTAGGACCTCTCCCTATTTCGCATGGCTATCGGTACTGCCTGACAGCCGTGGACCGGTTCACTCGTTGGCCGGAAGCAGTACCGATCCGAAGACATTACCGCGGAGACCGTTGCCAAGGCTCTGCTGTCAACGTGGATTGCTCGATTCGGCTCTCCAACAGACATTACAACCGACCGTGGCAGTCAATTTGAATCCGAGTTGTTCCAATGTCTGTCAAAGTAGCCGGCTTCGAACACAAAAGAACAACAAGCCTATCACCCTGCATGCAACGGCCTTGTGGAACGATTCCACCGTCAGCTTAAAGCCGCAATAGTATGTCATGCGAACGAGAAATGGACCGAATCACTACCTTGGGTCTTGCTCGGCATAAGAACCGCCTTCAAGGAGGATTTACAGTCATCCGCAGCCGAACTGATGTACGGAGAACCACTAAGACTTCCGGGTGAGTTTTTCGACTCGACTATGACTGGTACGACCCGACATGTCTGTATTCACCGCCAGACTGAGAAACTTCGCCGAAAAGCTAAGACCCGCACCAGCTGCCCGCCCACACAAAACCAAAGGTATTTGTTTATAAAGATCTTTCCACCTGCGAATACGTATTTCTCCGGGAGCACCCAGCGCGAGGCACACTGCAAGCAGCATATTCTGGCCCCCATAAGGTAATATCCCGCGACGACAAAGTGTTCAAGATTCTTCTCCATAACACTGAGAAGACAGTGTCCATAGACCGACTCAAGCCGGCCTTCACACTGTCTCCCATTGTGGAAGGTGAACAACCTACAGCTCCGCCGTTAAGTACAAGTCGACACCCTCGTCAGCAGGTCACTCCTAACACCCACCAACCTGACCAGCCCGTAAACCCTGCGGCTACTACAACTCACAGAAGGCCACACGTTCCGGTCGCAAGGTCAGATTCCCTGAGCATTACAAAGACTATTATCGCCCTTGACGGTCTCTGGAGGGGGGTGGTGTGGCGTAGCGTAGCTTCCCTTTGAACCCTAAAACGTAGTTGCGCAAAATGGCCGCGCGGGCGCGCCTAGCAACAGCGAGAGGCGCGAGCGCGGGCGGCCAGTCGTGATACGAGAGCCGCGCAGTCACCACGCTTCTTGTTACAACGCGCGTACGCGCTCGCGACTCACTTTCATGTTCGGTTGTAACGCTTATTTAATATCTTAATCCGCGTGTGCCTGTGTATAGTTACTAATAAAAGACTAACTATAATAATTATTAATTAAGAATAACTTTGGTGTTGGTTGTGCCTGTTAAACTTATACTTACTCGTACTAACATTCCCGATTGTACCTTCTAATTCTAACAACTATTGTCTTGCGTGTACCGCATGGGTGTATGTATGTGTGTTGTGTGTTATTATCCAAATTAAAAACTCTATTTAAAATATTAAGTGCGTATAATTTCATGGACAAGAAAACACCCCAATCAGAGGCCGCGAGAGACACGTGGTGGTCAGCTTAGCTTAGCCCAACCACCATACCTGTTATAAAATCAAAAATTATTTGTTGCAGATAACTGGTATGGCTCTTAAGTTTATTCGATTGGGTTGTTGGATATGGAAAATAAAAAATGCTGCCCGGCGTGTGATTGGCAATAAAAAAATAGGTGTAGTTTTTGTACACATTTGAATTTGCCGATTCGTTCAACTTACCTTAATTAACCTATCCATGCCATCGATAACGCTAAGACAGATTATTATTGATCAAGTTATAGAAACAAGTGTTTTTCGTTCATGGTGAGCGACAATCTGGGACTTACGGAAAAATTCGCAGAAACGGTAATAATAAAGATTTGTCATAAAGTGAGTTCCACTGTGGAGTGGAAAACAAACCAATATAGCTTTATAACATTATTCAGGACGAAGTAATAAGTTATATATAAACCAAGAGTAACCTAAAATATAAAACTTCGTAAATTAGTTAAATGTAGCGTAACAAACCACCGTGCATTCATTAAGAGGGCGCATACACCCAAATTGCAGCACGGAGATTGCATTTTAAGATGTCTTAAACATAAAAATATGCCACAATATCATACATACAGAAACTACATCATATTTGCAAGGGCCGATAGGGAACAAATCCGCAAAGGATTGAAGTTCGCTCGATCAAGGGGGTGTCACTCCACGATTCCGTCGCGCGGCTACAAGTACATGCCGAGCGCCCCGTCTCCGTGGTCTATTCAATGGTTGGCGCGCGCTGTCTCGGAACGCACGTTTAAATTCACAACGCTGGCTCGTCACGTATCGCGAAATATATCGCTTGCAAATATTAGGATTATTTTATACATATTAAATGAAAATGTCGAAAATATACTGCATAGCAGCATGTTGCAATAATAATAATGTTAATTATCATGACGCGTTTTTCGCACAGCCGATAAAAAGTAAGGAACATAATAATACATTTACTTCCTACATTCGTAGTAAATTAAATTCTCAGAAACTCAAGTCAATTACAGACAAAACAGTTTATTTTCGGACAAATTTGTCAGTAAAAAAGCGGCACATTTAAATAATGTAAAAACCTTCGTTCTCTCATACTTTTATTGAATTTCGCGCCTTTTGTCCTAACATATTATTTGGTTGTCTGACTTTATTCCCATAATATCAAATTGGTACACTGGTACACACTTATAAGAGAAAATGCCGTGTTACGTCTGCCTTACGATTGTGATTAAACCATTACTTATTTATGTTGCTTTTGTAATGAATGCGTAGGTACCTAACGTAATTCTTTATTTTTAAATGCATTAAGCAGATATACATATTCATTTCTGCACACCTCACATACTGTCTACAGATATTTTTAGAATGTTCGTGTTATATCCGGATTATTCGGATGGATATTCACCTAAAGTTAGCGAAGTCGTGTTGCTATCTCACTCACACCTCAAACAATGCCGCCCGGGCACGCGCGGCCGAAGCACAAAGAAGGTGCCGACCGAGTTGAGACAAATATTTTTGAATCACGTGTATGAAATGCGTAGGTAAATTCTATAATCACGCATGAACTAAATTGTTGAATCAAGACGAATGCTATTAACGCCGTAGATATCATTGCAGTAATGTATTTGTCAGACGCCTCATAGCGCCGTTCGTTATTTTATTAGTTTTCAATAATTGACAACCCTGTTTTCGACGGCGTGCGGCTTATAAGCGACCTTTCCGTCACGCAATACGGCCCATTTCAGCTGCTTGCGTCGCTTCGCGCGCCGTTTTGTTTGGTAATAATAATTGTGTAGGTACATAAAAAGCCGGCATTTGTGAACATCAAAGCAGTGAAGCTTCTGTACTTTATATATTCTGTGCTAATACTATGCCGATCGAAATTATCTGATAGAACTCCTATGCCATTGACACGCATGTGTGACTGAACAGATTGTACTTTTATGCCAGTGACACAGCACTTGTGTCAAAAACGTTCGTATTTCTATGGCACTGGCATAGGAGGAAGAACTTGATTTATGCTAGTGGCATAAGAATAAGGTTACTCTGATCACGTACATATGTGTGTCACTGGCATAGGAATCAGATTTTGTTGGTCACACACGCTGTGTCACCGGCGTCGAACGTGTTAATTCCAATGTATCATTATTACATGTGTGTATTTTGGCCTCTGTACCTGTTAAGCTAGAGGCCCTGGGTTCGAACCTAACTGAATAATGATCAGGGCCGGATTTAGGAATTGTTCCCAATTCTACAGATTTCTTTTACAGAATTCCATGTCTACACATTGCCAAGTGTACAGATTCCCAATTTTACAGAATTCTATGTCTACATATTCCCAATTCTACAGAATTCCATGTCTACCCATTCCTAAGTGTTCAGATTCCCAATTTTACAGATTTCAATGTCTACATAATTCCAATTGTACAAATTTCTATGTCTACATATTTCCAATTCTACAGATTTTCATGTCAACACATTCTTTATTATACAGATTTCCATGTCTACATATTCCCGATTCTACAGATTTTCAAGTCTACAGATTGCTAATCACATTTTAACAAACTTTCTGTTTTTAAACGGTTTTTAGTAACTTCACCGCGTATCAACTGTCGTTGATGCTTCAAATCTTGTGATCGGATTTTTCGACCACTTCTACTGCACCGAAATCAATAAAATCCCCATGACAATGCAATATTATAATATTTGTATCCTTGTATCCTCAAAGCCTGATGCTGTAGACGTACTGCTTACCTTAACCGAGAGTGTCAGACACGTGAAAATGATAGTATGGCATGTTTGGCATAATCAAATACTAACAGACAGCCTGACCTTAACTTCCAACTCCTCACTCCTGATGCTGCAGTACTGCCCACAATAACCGCAAGGTTTATCTTTTATCGATATCTTGATTTTAAAGAAGTTCTTTAGATATTAAGTACATCATCATCATCCTTCGGGTTCGAGTAGGGCGAGCCGTCGGGCCTGCGGCCCTCCGTCTAAAAGACTGACAGAGTGAGTAGTTCGCGTAGGGCGAGCCGTTGGGTCTGCGGCCCTCCTGCCTATAGACTGACAGCGTGAGTGGATCGCGTAGGGTGAGCCGTCGGGCCTGCGGCCCTCCAGCTGATAGAGTGACAGCGTGAGTGGGTCGCGTAGGGCGAGTCGTCGGGCCTGCGGCCCTCCGGCTGATAGACTCACAGCGTGAGTGGTCCGCGTAGGGCGGGCCGGTTTATAGACTGCATGGATTGACCCTTTTGGTCCTCGGTTCGCGTCGGACTTTCCGTCAGATATGCGGTCCTCCGGTTGGTTGACTGACAGTATGAGTTTATATTTCATGGTCTCCAAATTCGACTTGTTTAATGTGTAGAATATAAAAATGTATTGTATATTACAAACAACATTTTTGATCTAGAATAAGTAGGTGTAATCGGAAATGAACTTAACAATTGCACTAAAAACTTGAAAATAAAATAAGTAAATAATGTTTTAAGTTAAACGGTTTTTATTGCACTTAGTTGTAGTTAACCGTTCATGGTACTTTCTGTAGATTACTCACGTGAAACTATTATCAATGTAGTCGTCTCAAGTCGGATGCTGAAAGCCACGTTTAGCCTCTATGTCAGTGGATTAAGCATTACCTAATCGGAAACGTTTACCAAACTAAAATAAAAACGTGGGGCGTTATCATAAAGGAACATACAAGTTCAAAATATGTAAATGTAGCTTTAATTTTGCAATTAATCATCCATCTGTTCCAACACTTCTACAGAGGTAAATAATTTTTATCAATGCCAGAACAAAAGTTATTACACTATTGCTGTCTTGATTTCTATATTTATTAGCTTATTACAATAGAATTTATATGGTGTACCTAACTATTTGACCACTTTGGATGCTACCAACTATCCTCAAAACGCACAACAAAATTTTTTTTATCTACTCCCGCTGTTTCCCACCATTTTTTTAAAGCAACGCCATGGCAATTCAGCCAAAAGCCAAATTTAAAACAACATAAGAAAAAATATATAAAAGTAATTTCCCCTTTGTGTCCGTTATGGTCAGACAACTACTGAACCCTACACTGAGCATGGCCCGACATGCTCTTGGCCGGTTTTTTTAGTTTAGGCGAATGTTTTTATTAGGTAAAGTCAATAAGAAAATTGGTCTGCCGCTTATCGACTCTATTTGGTCAAGTAATACAGACGAAAAGTGGTAGACCACTTTCTTGGCTGAGCCAGGGCTAGAAACCGGTTTTTAATATTTCTGGAATATCTCCTTGAAGACTCCTAATTATTTTGTTATTTCATATATTAAATCAGGTATTTTTAGGCTTAATAAATTTTACACTTTTATGACATTCACAATAAAGTGCAAATGTTTACATATTTTGCTGCTCATATACACGGTGGAATTTAATCGGTGAACAGGAACCCATTTTTCTAATTCAGTAATCGATGGCGGTCACGTTTATGTAGTACTTAAGTGGAACAAAGTTTTTTTTTAGCATAATTTTTTTTTATGTTGAAATTAAAATTTATTGAAATTAAAGTTTAATACCTCTTTTCAAACTATCAGCCATAGAAACTTAAAACATAAATTAGCAATAACCACTCACATGCTTTAATTTTTGCTATAGACTGTATTCCTATGTAAAATAAGAGCGATGCATGGCTGATAGTTTGAAAAGAGGTATTAAACTTTTCAGACTAAACCATTAGTAGGGTGACAGTAAATTTTAATTAAAGTTTAATTTCAACATAAAAATTTGTTATGCTAAAAAAAAACTTGGTTCCACTTAAGTACTACATAAACGTGACCGCCATTGATTACTGAATTAGAAAAATGGGTTCCTGTTCACCGATTAAATTCCACCGTGTATATTCATGGATAATCTATTGAGAAGAGTGGGGAATCTATAGTATTAGAAATCTGTAGTTTAGCATATTAGGAATCAGTGTTATTCGGAATCTGTTGGGTTGAGAATTTGTAGTATTGGGAATTTGTAGTATTGGGAATTTGTAGTATTGGGAATCTGTAGTATCGGGAATTTGTAGTATTGGGAGTCTGTAGATTTGGAATTTTGTAGTATTGGTAATCTGTAGTATTGGGAATTTGTAGTATTGAGAACTTGTAGTATTGGGAATTTGTAGTATCGGAATTCTGTAGATTTGGAATTCTGTAGAATTGGGAATCTGTTGACATGTTCATAATTCGGATTTAGGGGGGGGGGGGGGACAGGGGCCTCCACGAAAGAGGGGCCCCCACAATAGAGATTTCGAAAAAAAAAATATAATTCCAACTAGTAAACACAAGTAATTTTTTTTTGAGTATTGAAAGTGATCTACTCCGGGAACTAGATTTCAGCGAAATCATCAACGATTTTTCGGCGAAAAAAGCCCGTTAACGCTAAAATTTAATTTCAGATATTTCTCGTATCCGAATATATTCATGTTTGTTAAATAATAAAATAATCTATACTTGTTTTGACAAAAAAATATTTATTGAAAAACTTCCTGAAAAAAAAATGTCTACTTAATTTGGAAAATAATTGGGGGCCACGGGGCCTCCACTTCTTTGTTGCCCCGAAGCCGCTCAACCTCTAAATCCGGCCCTGATAATGGTCTATAATTCTATATTATTCTGTGTAGGTCTAAAAATTTGAATCTGACAGAATTTTAGTCGTATTCGGCTCCGATGGTGATGCTGATGTCGCCGGGCAGCACCGTGGTGCGGTGGTACCACCGGTTCGTGTCCACCACCACTGCAATAACAAAATTATTAACCGTTTAATTTAAACGCCTTCCCTCTCTCATCAAAATATATTGGTAAGGTCCGACCGAGATCTCGGTCTCGGCGTTCTCGGCCAAAAATCCAGCCGAGATATCCCTTTCGGCTCTCGGCCAAAAAAGGCCGGGACTCTCGGCCGTGGCCGAGATTCGTAATGAGATTTAATTGGCGAGCTTGACGCCATCTCGCGAACTTACTGCGATTTTATTGGTGTCATATTGATATGAACTGACTTCAATTTCACTTTAAAATTAACAGAAGGAATAATGTAGAGTAAGCTACCCCTATCATACTATCGATAAAAATACCTAAAATTCGACATAAAAAAAAAAACAAAAAAGAAAATATTCAAAATAAATTGCTGTATTTAGTTGACGTTGGACTTACTATAGGTATTTGCTAGGGATTTTTTGTGTAATTTATACGTTTTTTATCCTTTCTACCAAGTCTCGGTCTCGGTCTCGGCCGAGAATCAAATTTATTCTCGGTCTCGGCCGAGACTAAAATATGGGTCTCGGTCGGACCTTAGATATTGGTGTGACCTACACACCAATATCTCAACCGAACTACGAAAATCTAACCCATCGAGTCCTGGCAACACTGCAGTACTCACGTATCTCCCCGGGACTGACGGTGAAGGTGACCCAGCGGCACTGGTAGAGACACTCGGGAGGCGGCGCGAGTTGCCAGCGCTTGTGTCCGCGTACTTGTGCTTGCCATGACACGTGGCGCACCGAATCTACCTGGCAACATTATAAAATATAGTTTGTACCTACAAGGTATCTGATTTTTGTTATAAAATATGTTTGGAAAATAAGTAACAGGTAAGTAGTTTCCCATGAATAGCCAATCGGTTGCGTGAATCGCGTCAGTTTCCGCCGTTCGGGGCTAGCAGGCTTAGCACAGGATTGGTGCGACAGTATGTCGCCCCGAGAAAGACTATCCTCTTTTATTCATATTGGTAGTAAAAGATGGAAAACCTATCTCGCGGCGACATACTGACGTACCAATCATGTGCTAAGCATACAGGAAATAGGGCCGCGGGCCCGCAAGTAGTGTAAATAAAATAAAATAAAATAAAGTAGTACGGGAGTGGAGCGCATCTCCATCGACACACGTGCTAGCGTATACCACACAATGTATATTCGAAGTTATATACACATGTGCGCCCCTTGGCACTCGACATGAGACATAGGACGAGTAGCACTCCCGTGGAATGCATCGAGACGAGACTTTTGCTTTAGACTATAGCACTAGCACGTGTGTCGCTAGCGTATACCACACATCGAAGTTATATACACATGTGCGCCCCTTGGCATTCGACGCAAGTCATAGGACGAGTAGCACTCCCGTGGAATGCATCGAGACGAGACTTTTGCTCTAGACTATAGTTAGCACTAGCACGTGTGTCGCTAGCGTATACCACACATCGAAGTTATATATACATGTGCGCCCCTTGGCACTCGACACGAGTGATAGGCCGAGTAGCGGGCATTTCTCAGAGTGCAAACGGACATCTCATTCATCTGGTCACGTTTTTTTGGAAGTGGCTGAATGATTTGAGGTCGGCTTTGGTTGTCTTATAGAGAAATGGGTGCTGTATCTGACGACCGAAAATGATACCAAAAGATGTAGCCACTTCCAAAAAAACGTGACCAGATGAATGAGATGTCCATTTAAGCTCTGAGAAATACCCTAAGCACTCCCGGGGAATGCATCGAGACGAGACTTTTGCTCTGGCCTATACCTCACAATGTAGAAAGGAAGCAATACATGCATGTGCAATGTGCACCCCCTGGCACTCGAAGTCATAGGACGAGTAGCACACCCGTAGAGGGCGTCGAGACGAGACTCCTGCTCTAGCCTATACCTCACAATATATGGAAGTGTGGTGACGGCAGTAAGAATACATTTGTCACCACCCCAACTCCTCCTGCGGGTGTCGTAAGAGTCGACTAAGGGATTGAAGTGTCGCTGACCATAATTTGATAAAAGATTGATGATGGGCAGCGTCATTATAGTGGACACATTACTGCGATCGCCAATCCGCTTGCCCAGCGTGGCGATTGTGGGCATTTACCTCCTAATGATTATACGCATAGTTAATAGGAGAGGCCTACGTCCAGCAGTGGACTATCATAGGCTGATGATGATGATGATGGAAGTAATACATACATGTGCGCGGGCGTTCGACGCATTTAAGTCATAGGACGAGTCTCGTTGCGACGCACTCCGTAGAATGCGTCGAGACGGGACTCGTTCTCTAGCCTATACTTCACAATGTAGAATGGAAGTTAAGTTATAGGTACATGCATGTGCGCGCCCTGGCCCGGCCCGCCCATGAACAACCAGTCTGTCGCGTCGCTCTCGGTCACTCGCGGTAGGAAATATGGCCGCGAGTAGTACTCGCGCAGTGCGTCTCCATCGACACACGTGCTAGCCTATACCTCACAATGTTGTAGAATGGAAGTAATACATGCATGTGCGCGCCCTGGCCCGGCCCGCCCATAAACAGCCAATCTGTCGCGTCGCTCTCGGCCGCTCGCGGCAGGAAGTAGGGCCGTGAGTAGAACTCCCGCAGCGCGTCTCCGTCGACACACGTGCTAGCGTATACCACACAATGTAGAATTGAAGTTATACACATGTGCGCCCCTTGGCACTCGACACGAGTTATAGGACGAGTAGCACTCCCGGGGAATGCGTCGAGACGAGACTTGCTCTAGACTATACCTCACATTGTAGTATGGAAGCATGCACAATGTCAAGGGGGTGTCACTCCGCGATTCCGTCGCGCGGCTACAAGTACATGCAGAGCGCCCCGTCTCCGTGGTCTATTCAATGGTTGGCGCGCGCTGTCTCGGAACGCACGTTTAAATTTACAACGCTGGCTCGTCACGTATCGCGAAATATATCGCTTGCAAATATTAGGATTATTTTATACATGTGCATCTTAAATGAAAATGCCGAAAATATACTACATAGCAGCATGTTGCAATAATAATATGTATTGTTAATTATCATGACGCGTTTTTCGCACAGCCGTACATTCGTAGTAAATTAAATTCTCAGAAACTCAAGTCAAGTCAAGACAAAACGGTTTATTTTCGGACAAATTTGTCAGTAAAAAAGCGGCACATTTAAATAATGTAAAAAACTTCGTTCTCTCAATACTATTATTGAATTTCGCGCCTTTTGTCCTAACATATTATTTGGTTGTCTGACTTAATTCCCATAATATCAAATAGGTACACTGGTACATATAAGAGAAAATGCCGTGTTACGTCTGTCTTACGATTGTGACTAAACCATTAGGTACTTATTTATGCTGCTTTTGCAATGAATGCGTAGGTACCTAACGTAATTCTTTATTTTTAAATGCATTAAGCAGATATATTAATTTCTGCACACCTCACATACTGTCTACAGATATTTTTATAATGTTCGTGTTATTATCAGGATTATTCGGGTGGATATTCACCTAAAGTTAGCGAAGTCGTGTTGCTATCTCACTCACACCTCAAACAATGCCGCCCGGGCACGCGCGGCCGAAGCACAAAGAAGGTGCCGACCGAGTTGAGACAAATATTTTTGAATCACGTGTATGAAATGTGTAGGTAAATTCTATAATCACGCATGATCTAAATTGTTGAATTAGCTATCAAGACGACTGCTATTAACGCCGTAGATATCATTGCAGTAATGTATTTGTCAGACGCCTCATAGCGCCGTTCGTTATTTTATTAGTTATCAATAATTGACAACCCTGTTTTCGACGGTGTGCGGCTTATAAGCGACCTTTCCGCCACGCAATACGGCCCATTTCAGCTGCTCGCGTCGCCTCGCGCGCCGTTTTGTTTGGTAATAATAATTGTGTAGGTACATAAAAAGCCGGCATTTGTGAACATCAAAGCAGTGAAGCTTCTGTACTTTATATATTCTGTGGCTCGATAGAAATCGACCACGAAAACATGTCTAATTTTCGGGGAGATTTTATTTCCTGACGTTACTTTGCATGCTATAATAGTAATAATTTAGTATTTTGTAGCTTAAACTAATGCCGAGGGCTGATAGGCATAACTTTTTTTATGGGTTGTCATGTTTAAGAGATAGAGAGGTAAGTAGCATTTGGCGTATAGACCCTTTTTATTTCGCGCGCTGTGTTCTCTCCCGTCGCGCATTTCGTGCGATTTGCTATATCTTCTATTTCCATCCGTGGGCGCGGCCAGTCGCGATCACTCCGTTGAGACGAGAGGACTATGCTCGACGAGCTCATGACGGTAAAATGAATTTAATTAACTCTTTGAAGGTCTGTTTCACATTTAAACCGAAGTTTTGAACCATTGGGTAATATGACTAATAAATAAAACTTCATTCAACAAGTTTTTCATTCATCATTAATGAAAAACATTATCTTATCACTCTTATCAGATTTTATAGTGGAAACGAGGGACATACATGCAGTATAAGCAAAAATAGCCGATGATTTTTTTGGATCGCGTAGGTTTGTATACAAATAATAGGTATTTCGTATGTAAGTCGCGAGACTCAAATTTTCAATCGAAAACGAGGAAGATCGATCATTCGCGTCTACTTCAAAAATAACAGATTTCCTTGTCTGAAAAATTGGCATGCTTGTAACCAAAAAATGTTTAGCATGTGGAATACAGGGTGGAAATTCTTTTTGGGTCAGTGAGGGCAGCTACGAGATCCAGACTTTATTTTAACTTAATGAAGATTGGCGTTTAAAGATTTTGGAAAAAACATACAGGGTGCGTGAAAATGGTCATTTGTGACAAACTTTTTTTTTGATGCCAATCGATCCTGTTTCTGTTCAGGATCAAAACATGTATGAGAACCAAAAAAAAATTTTCAGCTAGAAAAGCCGCAAATCATGAATTAAATTTCCCATACAAATGAATTTTTGTCATTATACTCATCATCATCATCATCAGCTTATGTTAGTCCACTGCTGGACGTAGGCCTCTCATATTAACTATGCGTCTAGACGCATTAGGACATTATACTCGATTTCGACTAATTCACATACGTGGAATCCGAATTTAGGGTCCATTTTAAGATTCAAGATGGCGGCACATTTTTTTCTTTATTTTGTCATTGTACTCGAATTCGACTAATTCACATACGTGGAATCCGAATTTAGGGTCCATTTTAAGATCCAAGATGACGACACAATTTTTTGCAATTTTCGTCATTCCTTATACTCGTTTTTGACTAATTCACGCACGTGGAATCCGAATATCCCATTTCCACTAGGTAGGTACACATACGTAGGAAATGTAGGATCTTGAATTGATCCTAAATTCGGGTACTTATGTAAATTAGTCTAAAAAACGACTACAATGACAAAAATTACAAAAGAAAGAAAAACACTGTACCGCCATCTTCGATCTTAGAATGGACTCGAAATTCGGTTTCCACGTATGCGAATTAGTCAGAAACGAGTATAATGATTAAAATTGCAAAAAAAGTTGCCGCCATCTTGGATCTTAAAATGGACACGAAATTCGGATTCCATTTATGCGATTTAGTCGGAACCGAGTATAATGATGAAAATTGCTAAAAAAACGTTGCCGCCATCTTGGATCTTAGAATGGACCCGAAAATCGGGTTCCACGTATGCGAATTAGTCGGAAACGAGTATAATGATGAAAATTGAAAAAAAAGTTGCCGCCATCTTGGATCTTAGAATGGACCCGAAAATCGAATACCACGGATGTGAATTAGTCAGAAACGAGTATAATGATGAAAAATGTTCCGCCATCTTGGATCTTAAATATACAGGGTGGGCCCTGTAACTAAAGCAAAAAATGAAACGGTACACTAATAACCCAATAAATAGTCATAATTTAATAGTTAAAACTTAAAAAAAAAATTTTTTTTTTTCTTTTTTTTTATGTACTTTTACTGCAGTCGACTTATACCAAAAAAGTTAAATCGGTGTAACACAAAAAAAAAATATTTTTTTTGGTAATCCAGTTAAAAAACCATGAGTTCAAAAAAACTTTTTAGCTCATTTAGTTTTATGTCCACTGAACTACCAATATGTTTAATCATTAATAAGGTACAATGTTGTGATACCTAGATACATCACTCATAGGTCGTAACTTTAACATACTGTTTCTCCTTAATGGATAACTTTAAAACACTGGGACCTTTTGCGAATAACTAGAGGCAGTCAGAGGAGTCTTCCATTTGATTTTTTGCTTTAGTTACAGGGCCCACCCTGTATAGGTACTACATTTTCAGAATACGTTTTTAACTATCATGAATGTGCTAGGATGTTAGATGTCAACTAGAATGACATAAATCAAAAACAATTTTCTTCGAGTAACAGTAACAAAATTACGTTTTAACTGTTCTAAGTAATGCAGATGACTAAAGTACTTGATTACGTTGGATTCAATATTACAGTAACGGATTACAATACCGATCCCAAAGGAATGGATTACAGGCGTAGCCGTAGTACAGCATTTAATGCTGAGCATTACAGTAATTTTGATTATAGTAGTAATTCATTACTGAGGAATCGTCATTACTGGAATGTAACCCTGTAATTAATTCTAAAATGAATTGTTTACGCCCAACTCTGCTGAACAGAAACAGGATAGATTGGCGTCAAAAATGACCATTTTCTCCCACCCTGTATGCTGTTTCCAAATCTGTAAACGCCAATCTTTATTAATTTAAAATCGAGGGAAAGTCTTTTAAAACTATTTTACGTAGCTCCTCTGAATCTGGTAGTTGCCGTCACTGACCCAAAAATAATTTCCATCCGGTATACAATCTGTTACCGGCGTCCGGGCATTTATAAAAACCGGTAATATGAGTTACCTACCGTACTATAGTTTTAGTAAGTTCAATAATATAACCAAACATTTTCAGTGGCCTTTGCCCAATGATTTGATGTTTACAGTATGTGACCGGCGACCGGGCATTTATTAAAATGCGTAACATGGTTTGCCGGACTTTAAGCGTAGTAAGTGCAATAATATAACTAAGCATATTCAGTGGTCTGTGGCCAACGGTTGAAAATGTACAGTCTGATACCAATCAGTAGGCAGTGATGATGGTTGCGTGTTTATTGTTTGTCGTAGTTTCTGTCACTTTTTAATATGAACGAGTGACACGTGCAACGATGAACAAGCAAGGGCATAAAGCACTGTTTTATGACACGGGCTCGACATTTAATCCTGAACGTAACGAAGTACTCCCAGTTTTACTCACGAGCGCAGCGAGGGAGTTATAGACTGAGTACTGAGTGCAGTGAGGGATTCAAGCGCCCAAGACAAAAACAGTTTCATTCCCGAGGTATATACTCTACTTTTCTCACCTTATTCGAGACAATAAAAAACAGGCTTAGTAATACTTAGTATAGATAATATTTATTGCAGCAAATTAATATTCGTGATAAATAATTCCCTCGCCGGTATTTGAACTCTAAACACTATACGATACGTATAATTATGTATACTGAAATAAGATTGAAAATAAGTTGCATATCGAAAATAAGTTGCAAGAGAGAGATGGCCGACATTTTCGTTTTTCGAAGTTCGCGATAAGCCTAGAGGATTAGCTAACTAAATACATATAATACTTAAATACAGCAACTAGTACCATCATGGAGGCTTTTATTGTCACTGAGTAAAGCCCGGGCCAGACGGTCACTGACAAGCCCCCGACTGCTCGACCTTGGTCAGTGGTGGCCGTCCGAGTTGTCTGGCTACACGGTCGGTGACCACGCTCCGACATCAGTGTGTTCGGAACTTGTGGACCGACTGTACGTGCAATGGCTCCGTGTCTCTTAAAATTTCAGTCGCATTATTACTTTTGAGCACTGCCAATAAAAAAGAGAAAAACAGGAGGATATGGATGAAGCGATGGCTCAAGCAAAGACTGGTTTTAAGCCATTTAAATCTCGTCGATATGTTAGACTAAGACGATCCTCTTAATTTGTTTAGAAATAAATTCAAAGTATCGTATATCGGTGACGGTAAATCCCACAAATAGGGTAAGCTTTTATATAAATCTAATAATTCCACGATAAAATCGCGTTCGCATCTCTTTGCTTCCGTTACGATTTACGCTAATACTTTTAAGGCCAGAGTTCACAAACGTGCGCGCGCGGCGATGTCCCGAGCGCACTGGCTTCGCGTGATCAGCGACAGGCGGCCACACGGTTCCGATCCGAACCAGGGGCCCTACCGCGAACATCGAACGAAACAAGCTCGTCCGAAACTAAAATCGAACGAAAGAGAATTGAAAACGTTACCATGAAATTACTTCGATTCTACTTCTTTCGGACGAATCTATGACGTGAATGAAAACAATGAACGTTCCGTTAACTACCGTTAAGTCGACATCACACTTTCATCACACGCTGCGATCAAAAACCGGTAAAGTAGTAATTAACATAAAATACGTTAAAGAAATTGTTAAAAATTAAAATTATGAACGGATAATATGATGCGATACTAAATACTACTCCTTTAACTCATTTTCACGCTTAATTAGATTTTTTTCCTTCCTTGTTAAAATAAGCATCAAATGAACGCAAGTGTCAAAGTTGTCAAAAGTACAAAACCAGTCGCCAGTCACCATTAAAGATTAAAGTTTTAAAATATAAAATAGGATTTCGGCTTATAAACGTAAGAAAAGCTCTATAATTATCTTGTATAACAATTAATTAAACCTTAAGTATAAAAACTGAGGCACTAAGTACTTAATTTCGTATTAAAATGAGATTTTTTATTTTAAATTCGCTCACTTTGATAACATATAATTTCCGTCTTTATTTATTTTTTACAGCGTGCCACCAGTTAACCATCACCTGTGATTATTTAACAAAGCACCCAGATTTGGGGAAAGGCAACCTCAGGCATATTGAGATTATTGAGGGTCGCACAGAGTCCAAACGGCGATGGGACTGAGACCACTCACTTATGACCTTTCACTGAGACCTTCAATGGGCCTCAATTGGGCAGTAAAAATGCCACACAATGGCAAAAGGTAAAAAATACTATTTTCCATAACTTAAGATTTTATTTCTTGAAAATTATTTATATTGCAGTAAACATTTTTCTCTCATTTACTTCTTGGTTAGTTTCGTTTTGAATTTGTGTTTGTAGCTTGGCTTCTCTTTAAATAGGTGTGGGCGGATAAAAAATATACTGCCAAAGGCAGAGCGGCTGAGCTTAACCGTGTGGCCACTGGGACTGGTGGTTGTCCTCTAAACTCAACGAAATAGATCTCCAGGTGTTGGCAATTATGGGAGAAGGTTTTGGCGGTCGCCAGACCCAGGCCTTCATTAATCCGTTTCAGGTATTGCATTTCATTCAGTTTTTATTTTTGGGAAATTTCTAGTTATTAGCATTATGCTAATCATCGCACCTGCAAATTTCTCTATGTAAGATTTATGTCTTAGAAGTAGTAAAGTAACTACAACTCACAAGAGCTATTAATTCTTTTGTCGTTTGTTTGTTAATACTATTGCTATAAGAGACCTGTCAATGTCATCAGTCATAGAAATATTTAATTTATTTTTTGAATACACTTAAAAGCCTCCGATTACAAAATTAAATTGACTCCTTGCTTCACAATTTAAAACTTACCTGCAGCCACAATACTCTCATCAATCAAAATATTTTGAAAATGTCTTCTAGCCTATTAAATCTTAGTTTTCATATGTCTTTAAAATAAATCCCATAAAAAATATAAAAAAAATCGCGTAATACACATTTTTCTAGTTATTATGAAGCTTATTACAATCGGAGACGTTACATTCATAGTTGTAGACGCCTATATAGGTACATATACCTAGGACAAACTAACAATTACTTACTCAGGTGCATGGGGCTGTACAACAGCAGCAGCAGCTCTATGAAGAGGAAGTGGTACTGGATATGGACCACCTCTATGCTGCTCCACTACAACAGCAGGTGGTGCATGGCGAAGGAGCCGAGGCCAGAGAAGAAAAGCAACTGCGACCATCCAGTAAGATATGACTCATTTCTCCATACCCAATCATACTATCAATGAGCTAAGTCCCTGATTACGGTCTGATTACTCTTCCAATAAATAAAGCTCATAAATTAGTATAATTTACTTTTATCCAGATGCCTTAAAAAACTGATGATCACTTGGTTCTAAGTTCTGAACAAACCTGTTATTGTCATCGTAGTAGTTAGAGAGGTCCTATATTCCTAGAAATTTTATTCCAATGTTTAATATTATATTGTATTAAATTTTATTTTTTGCTCGCAAGTGTGTTAAGAATATCATAATATGCATCATGGCCTGAAGTGGATTACACACTTCTTGATGTAACTAATGATTATACGTATTTTCTTTTCAGGCAGTAGAAGAACGGAAAGGCTTCGATCAAGACTGCGCATAATTTAAAATATTTCATAATCATTGTAATCAAGCACTTTCAGAACACAAGTTTGGTCTTATCACCAACTTAAAACCTTGAGTTCACAAACATGTATAGTTAAAATTATTGATATTTATTAGTATTAATATAAAAATAAATTTACGTGTTTCACGATATGTGTCAAAGACAGCAAATTCCATTGAAACTGGCTTACTATTTGTTTATTGTCGATTATTGGAAAAAAAATATGGAAGAAGATAAAAAAATACATTTTTAAAATATACATATATTATTCCCTTAACTGTTTTATTTCTGTCTTTAGTTTTTTTCTTTTTTATTTCACCACTTTGCCTGCATGACTAATATGTGCCTAACCAAAATGCAAATTACTACCAGTACCTAATACTAACGGTCACTGAGCTAAACTGCGAACGGACAGACAGACGGACATAGCGAAACTATAAGGGTTCCTTGCTTACTATGGAATCCTAAAAACCAAGTGAGTTTCAAAGAAAAATACCTTAAAATAAATACCAATCAATCATTATCTATGTAAATTCCTATGAGAACATACCTAAAATGAGTTTTACAATTCATTCAACGATTTCTCAAAAAAGTAGATAGGTACACGTTAAAATAAAATAGAATTGATGTTTTTTTTTTCATAATTATATAAGACTTAGGATATGATGATTGTTTTTGTACTAACTAAATGCTTATTTTAAATACAGATTTAGGATCTATGCTTAACTAAATACCTGCCTTAAGAACCCTATAAGCATGGAACGTCAAAATTCGATTTTAGTAAAAACTTATATCAGTATCGGTTACCTATATTGTTTATATAATAATGCTTATAAGTTTTTGAAAATATGTTCATTTTCGATCATCATCACTATCATCTCAGCCATAAGACCTCCACTATTTAATTGAACATAGGCCTCCTCTCTGGACTTTCATATGTAATCGTTGGAAGCTACCTGGACCTGCAGCCAGCGTCTCCCGGCAATCTCCATAAAGTAGTTTGTCCGTCTTGTTCTTGTGGGTGGACGTCCTACGCTGCGTTTGCCAAACCATGGTCTCCACTCGAGGACATTTTGCTTTCATCAGATGGCCCTGCCCAATGCTTCAGTTTGCTAGTCCGAGTCCGGAGGACTATGTCGGTGAATTCAGTTCATATACGGATTTCCATTTCTGAATTTGGTCCATTTCCTTCTCCAAGTTTAGCACTCTCCATAGCTCGTCGAGGGACTTTGAGATGAGTTCGATGGTGAAGGACCACGTTTCCGCGCCGTAAATCATCTATAACTCCACGCTAATTGAAGACTCATCTTGAGTCACTGAGGTGAGTCGGACGAAAAGAAAGTTCTTGTTTCCCGAACGCTGCCCAATAGAGCTGGATTCGGCGATTGACCTTTTTTTAGAAGTTGGACCTACATATCAAATTGTATTATAAAGAAATATCGGTACAGGTGAATCTAACTTTTAAAATTGATGATTTTTGAAAATCGGTTCATGATTCTCGGAGGTATCGAGTAAATTACATACAAAAAATCTGGCCAATTGAGAATTTTCTCCTTTTTTGAAGTTGGTTAAAAATACTTGATGGTGCGTTAAGGTACATTCAAGGTAAAAAAACATAGATGCGGACAGAGTGCAAAAGTATGTATCCACGACTTTATTATTATTTTGTCGTGTATTCATATTTATTGCAATTTACGCGCATCTATTTCTTCTACCTTGACTGTACTTATTATTACGGATTACGGCCCGCGGCGACAGACAGATACAAGAGTTGTTTGTAGGTTCAAAATAAAAATCTATGCATATACTGTTCATTTATTTATTTTTAGTACAAGTAAGACAATGTACAAACAAACTTCATTTCTATCACTGTGCAGAAACAATATGTATACTGAAGCATAGCACCAGTGACATCATAAACTGTTTTATTGTTTAATTTCGTTTAATTGTGGTATTTATAATAATTTAATAAGCTAGCGGATAATCTCAATTCTGTTGACATTAAATAATACTTGAAAACGTGTCTTTAATCTAATCTGTAATCTCGCTCTCCGCGGGACTAGGTCGATTCGTGTACGATAGTCCCATGATATTTATTTATTTGCCTCTCGACATTTACTGCCTGCCGAGGTTGGCGATCAGCCTCGCCCTCGCCTGGCGGCCGCGGCGCAGCGCCGAGTGCGCGGGCGCCGCGTACCGGCCGCCGTGTGCTGGCCGGCGTGAGCGCCGCGTTGCAGCTCGGGCTCCGCCGCCGGCGCCGAGTGCGCGGGCGCCGCGTGCCGGCCGCCGTGAGCGCCGCGTTGCAGCTCCAGCGGCTCCATACGCGCCGCCAAGCACGCTGCACGCGACCACTATCGCTCCCACCGTGTCGGGCCGGTAGTAGAGCTCCCGTGCCGCCAGCAAACCTCTCCGACGACCTTAAAGAGGAACGAAAATATACATATTTTGAGAGACGAGACAATATTATACGGCAGACGGACGGAACGAATGCTTCTTCGGTATATATTATTTCTGCTTGCAGTAGAAGACTTCTTACTGTAGACGTAATATGAGAAATAGTTTTCTTAAACTTGTACTGTTCAGATTTTTCCTATCCGATACTATAAAACGATTTACGCATGAAATGACGTCAATCTGCGTTAAAAAAATCATCAATAGTATATATTTTCTGCCCTCCGACCGGCAAACAGAACTTTGCCGGCCGCTGCGCTAAAGAAAGTTGCCGCCTGCCGGCTCCGTTGAGCAGAAAAATAATATACACACTTCGGTCGTTATATGCAAAAGCCTCAGATCACATGTTTGTCTACAATTACACGTCATCCGAGACATTTCCCACTTAAATAGCCTTGGCATGTAATCTACTATTTTAGGATTTACCCGTACTTGACCAAAATTTTGAATACACCAAAAATGTCTTCCCCAAAAAATACCTTATGTTTTCTTAGATAGTTTCCCTGTATCTTCTATAGTTTCCGACTTTCCCATACTGTCCCACTTAAGAAAAAACATTGCGTACAAAATTTAGCGCTGAACACGACGAGATAATACTGGTTGACAGTGACTGAGACCTAAATTAAATAAATATCTTGGGACATCTTACACAAATCGACCTAATCCCACGGTAGGTTCAATGAAGGCTTGTGATGTGGGTACCAAACGACGAAATATATAATAGATAGATACCTAAACATAAATACTTAAATGCATAAGGAGCAACGACCAAGAAACAAATATTTGTGATAAATAAATACACAAATAATGCCCTCGCTGGGATTCGAACCCGGAGCCTCCAGCAGGAGGCAGATTATCTATAAAATAACGTGAATATTAACTAAACAAAATTGACCTGTACCTATATCCCCTTATAATTTAGGCACTGGTCTCACCGCGAGCTACTCAGCTATGAACTATCGGCTATAAATATGAACAAAAGATACGCACTCCCGTGTCTCTTTTATTTACACGGGAGTGCATATATTTTGTTCATGTTTATAGCTCATAGTTCATAGCTTAGTAGCTCGCGGTGAGACCAGTGTCTTAAATCCAAATATATGTTACCTTTCAATATACCGAACGTCCGCTCAATAGTAGACCGCGCTCTCTTTTGAATTTCATTATAACGGCCTTCCGGTGAATCTTCTGCGGCGCCGTCAACTGGGGTCATCAGGTACTCCCGCAGGGGATACCCGGAGTCACCTAAAATTAGTAACATCAAATTACTTAAGAGGGTTTAAAAAGTGTATCTTCAAAATCCTAAACCGCGTGGCGTAAAAAATAGGAGCGACATGAACGTGCGTACGTAGCAGGAAAACAAACTTCTCAGTGCAATATTTGCATAGATTAAGATGAGATTTGTTTATTTACTTCTTAATAAATTGAGGGACACTACTTTGATTGTAGGCGTACTGTCCCACAGTGTTAAGGGTCCGCAGTAAGCTCTAATCGATGTAGTTTCGTTCTTATTTTAACTACACTCGTATTGTCATGAAATGTATTTACATGTATTAATATTAGTTCTTATCCCATAATAATTATTAGAGCAAACGATACCTAAAAGGTATGCCGTCTCGCCAGTACCACTCAGCTCAACGAAATGGTCGCATATGACGCTGTTGTCCCATATAAACGCGTCGTGAGTGGCACGCACCGCCATACGATGCGTCAACGTTTAATATTTGATTTTGGTCGTCGCAAATCTGGAACCGAATTTCAAATTATAGTTATTTCCTTTGACTATTTTTCAAACCATATTCAAATTAATAATGAAATAGCTGTAGATAATAGATACAGTTTTTTTGTACCCAATTACCTAGAATTAAGTAATAATGATGATGTTGAATGATGTTGCCGTGTGGTGACGGCAGTAAGAATACATTTGTCACCACCCCAACTCCTCTTGTGGGTGTCGTAAGAGCCGACTAAGGGATTGAAGGATCACTGACCATTCTACAAGATTGATGATGGGTAGCAGGGTCATCATACTGTGATCCCATTACTGCGATCGCCAATCCGCTTGCCCAGCGTGGCGATTATGGACAATTACCTCCTAATGCGTCTATACGCATAGTTTAATAGGAGAGGCCTTCGTCTAGCACTGGACTAACATAGGGTGATGATGATGATGATGATGATGATGATGATGATGATGATGATGATGATGAATAATGATGTATTTGCAGGCCACACTTGGTACTCGAAAGTTTTGTATATACATTAAGAATACATGTGTTTAAGGTGGGCAAATGATAAATGCATTTTAACAAAGGAGATCGAGACAAAAGTGAATTTATCACTGGCCCACCCTATATTTATTTATTTAAACATTATTGCACAATAAAAAAGTACTAATGGCGGACTTAACGACTTAAGGCATTCTCTACCAGTCAACCATTGGGCTAAAATAAAGGTTTGTATGGTGCAGGCTTTTGTATTCGAAAAAAAAAGTAAATATCTAGATACTTGAAGATGTATCCAATACTATGCACTTACATCAATACTTTTTATAATATACCACATTCCACCAAAAATGCTGGAAATCGTACGATCTCTGCTACCAACAAAGTAATACCATGCAAATAATCAATCACACAATTTCGCTTGAAGGTGAACTTAGTCTGTGCCTTTCTGATGTCGAGTGGAAGTTATGTATGGTATTCTAGGTAATAAAATAATATTATTTACCATCTGTACGTTCAACGAGTGAAAATGTTTACGGTTGAAAAACCTTTCCTCAAAATCATGTGGTCTGTGGTGAGCCACGTGGGAGCAGTCTATTGCGCCACACACTCCCGGGATTCCAAAATGAAAAATCTGCAAAATAAGATTCTTGTATGAAACTGTTCATTACGCAATTGTGTATATGTATAAACTTATAACATTTGAATACAATTTCTTATTTACTGGATCTTATTTATTTGTGACATTCAAATCAAATTACTTTTTTTATTAGTAAATATTTTGATTAGCGTTTTTATTTTTTTCCCAGTTATCACACTACTTAATACTGTATAAATTATATATATTGGATATCATATACCAAAGAAAAATAGACCAAGATCTGATGCCGCTTCGCTTGGCCACTCGGTCTTAGCAACCACCAGTCAATTTTCTCGGGTATATGCAATCCCTCACAAGGCTAGGCGCCTTTGACCATACTCTAAGGGAAAGCAATCACCATTGTCACTAAAACAACCTCATACTTTTGAATATTAGCTCTTCACAAGTATCCCCACTGACAAGTTAAATTCAAGAATATGTGGTTTAAAAGAAGTTTCTTACGAATATGGGCATTAAGTAATGTCTGAGTTGTTTTATTTTAGGGTGTAACCATGTAACATTAAAATGTATTCTATTTATAGTATTTGTTTATTGTAATGTTTAGTTACTTTAGTTTTTTGTTGTAATATTGACTCCACTGATCTCTATTTATTCCAATGCAAGAGAAACCCCCCTGCTACTTATTAATTATCTGCTTACAACTCGCACACAGAATTTTTTGTTGTAAAATTAAATAAGAAGTTAATGTACTTACCCTGCTTTAATGGAATCCCGTGCTGCCTGTGTTTGGGGGAATTGGATATGCCTATGTGTCAGAGTTGGGTCGTTTAAGGCAGTAGTAACTTCTTTTAGGCACTCTGATACCGCTTGTTGGGACATCGGCACCCATTGGTCTCGCCCCACTCCACCCTGGTAATCGCCACTACCATAAAATTTTCATGATATTAAAATCTGTAAAAAAAAATGTTAACATTAAATAAATTATATCAATTTTATGATCACTACACCTAATAAAAATAATTGTTGTTTTGTCAATAATACCTATGTGCCTATCTATGGCTAAGTGGTAGGGTTTAAGTGGTAAAGGTAAAGAACATATAAGGATTGTGTAGGTATTATGAATATTATGATTACCAATTTCAAATCATGAATACATTCAGGTTAGTTCTTGTGGAAAGGCACCCGCCTTTTCACTAGAGCTATTTGATATCCAGTAATCAGCATATCACATACTTATGTGAACCTTCTAAACCTATAGACCTTTAAATGTTAGGTATTAAGTCTCATTCTCATTACAGCACCAATGTTCAGTATACTTAGGCTAGTTTTTTGGCCATATAAATACACATTCAGAAATGTTTTACCTTATCCACAGGGTCGATTTCACGGCTATGCCATTGGGGCGGCATCAAGGGCACCACATCGGCGCACAGAGTTTCTAACACCTCCCGGGTGACCCGAAAGGTGTTGATGAACTCTGGGTCAGGCAAATGAATAATTTTTGAGGTCTCCCGGGTATGCCGTCTCCAAGCAGCCTGTTCCCTTCTTTCTTCATCCAAAGCTTCTTGTAAGATGAACAATCTTGCAGCCATTTTTACTAAAACTAAATATCGCGATTGTAAACCGTTCGTTAGGTGCTTTCTATCTCCTAAACATAAGACGTATTTCATTAAAACACGTTTACTACTTACGCAGCGAATTCTGTCTTGTTGTTAGTATTCAAAACACCTACCAAATACAACAGAAAAAAATATCTCGAAAACAACGAAAGCAACGCACAATACTCACATACGACAACGACACAACGACGATATCATGTCATAACGGTCATAAATGTCATAATCATAATGATCGAATAATTACCATGTGATGAATTACAAAAACCGTGAATCACGCTTCGAAACATAGTTTTCAATGAAGTTTCTAAAACACGTGCAAAGCAATATATTTACTCTTTTTTTCTAAGCTCGAGATCATAACAAATCACTAAAATTAAAGACTTATTTACTATTACAAAAGTCGTGAGAAAATGAAAAAGTGGCGTGTTTCGGCAACATTGAGATCATCGAAAGAAGGACGTTAGCTCAATAGTTGCCGGCATATTTGACGTTTCTTTACGTAGTAAGTACTGTCAAAAACTCCGCATATTGCCTTTCGTGGTAGCGTTTACGGACCGACTTCGTTACATTCACGTACTTCGTGGCCGCAATCAAGAACGAAAGAGTTTCCTAGTAGCGTTTTGACAGATGAGCCTCGAAATTAACGAATTACGTGTTTCGCGGTAGCGCCCCAGCACTCCCGACTCCCGACATCGGTCAGGAGCGCGCGCTCGATGACCAAGGGCGTCAGAAGGTCAAACGGAATTTTGTCGGTGACAACCGGGTACATGGTCAGTCCTGACCGAGGTTCGGGGCTTGTCAGTGACCATCTGACCGGGGGAAGGCGTGATAAATAAATACACAAATAATTCCCTCGCCAGTATTTGAACTCTAAACACTATACGATACGTATAATTATATATACTGAAATACGATTGAAAATAAGTTGCATATCGAAAATAAGTTGCAAGAGAAAGATGGCCGAAATTTTCGTTTTTCGAAGTTCACGACAAGCCTAGAGGATTAGCTAGCTAAATACATATAATACTTACATACAGAAACTAGTACCATCATGGAGGATTTTATTGTCACTGAGTAACGAGATGAAGATTTTACAATTGTGTGAGACTCTAACATATTTAAATATTTAGCAAACGGGTTACTCACGCAATTTATGTCGATACAAACATACATACCTGTCCGGCAATTATCGACGTAAATAAATTACGTGAATAACCCATTTGCTAAATATTTAAATGATGATGATGATGATACCTAGATGAAGATTCTTGACAATGTCCTGAAGACTATTTAATAAAAAAATGTAACTAAAGAAATTTAACTCAAATAAAAGCCCGTTTGATGGTAATTGGTAACAGACTGTATACGTATATCAGTTATCACTTGAAATGTAGTAATAAACCATGAATGTAGGATTAATATGGATTTGACAACGTAATAATAATAGCAAGAACGAAAGGGATGGTCTTATTAAACTTTTAACTAGTGGAAGTGAAAAGGAACGATAATCGTCCGTCCTTATCACTGTGCCACTATTTTTTGTGTGGCACTTAGCATCTACGTGCCAGACAAATGCGTTGAATACGTCACTTACGTCTGGTGGGAGTGAAATTAAATGTTTTCAATGTGAAAGTGGACACAAACAACTTATCCCAAGGCTTATTTTGAACAATTTTATCTGTGTTTATCTTCTAGATATGGTGCGATGCGAAGTACTAGGCTGTAAAAGTAGAAACGAGCGAAAAATTGCTGACAACCTTTCGCAGGTAAATATAGTGTTTTTCAGTCTAATTCTAAATGAAACTGTTAGCAAACCATTTTAAAATGTAAACTGATAAAAATACTAGTCATTAGAAAGCATTTTGGCCATAATTAACTCGGAAAAGGGAAATAATTCAGTGACTTTGTTATTGTTCGAGGGATGCCAGGGCAAGGAGGGTATAATCACCCAAAATTTTGGGGTAATTTCAGTATGATAGTTGCCCACGTTCGTAAAATTATTATAATGTATAAATAGTGGTTTGGCCCGATGGTGCACTTGCAAATGTTTTCTTTCCATAGAATTCTAATTATTTATGAGTAAATTAAATGTTATTTGTATATACGTTGTCGTTTTATTTTACCTTATCCTATTTAAATTATCCGAATAAGTTTGCCCAAACTAGTTTGGGTAATCGAGGGTTTATGTACTATGTTGTTTGTGGTAAGTAGGTACATGTAATTTTTCATTCTTCTAATGAAATCGATGATGATATATATATATATTTTAATTTAATGTCGATAAGTTACTAAATATATCATTATTGACGAGTTGAAATTGAGAGTCGGGGATGGTAGAAGATAGTGTATACCTAAAAGTAAAAAAAATGTATTATTTTTAAGTAAATAATGCATCTTTGCTAGTCAATATGAGCTGTCCGCAAACCGTTTACATCATTCGTCAGTAGAATCCAAAAAAATGGAAACAATCCTAATAACTTGCATTATTCCATAATAAAACACTTTTAAAACACAATCGTAGTTTTATTCCGAACTTGAAAGAGTTCACATACATTTTTAGTAAAAAATATTGATATTTATAGTGGTAACCTAAAATTATATCTGCGAACGTATTTCACGATATGTTTCAAACACGTCAGATGCTATGGAATGTCAGCCATATTTGCTTACATTCTTTTTTTGGATTCTACTGTCGGTTGGTATACGTTAAAATGCAATCTAATTGATATTCGGCAAAGATGTATATTTTGCTTGAAAAACGCCACGTATCTATGACAGTTTAAAATACTATTTCGTAAATTAAATTAAATAAGGTACACTAAGAAACTAAAACTCCACTTAAATAAACATATTTGATATTACATTTTAATATTGTTTCATATAATAGGGTAAATGATGGGGTAATTTTTCTCGCATGGCAACAACGCTCACTATATATCCATCCCTCTTAGTGGCACACTCGGCGCGGCCCCTCGTAATAAACCCAAACTGAGCGCGCCTCCATTCCATAGGTACAGTCGACAAAAAGTGTGGTCTACCACTTTTAGACTTTATTATGATTAATTCATCATCATCATCATAATCATCATCATCATATCAGCCAAAAAACGTCTACTTCTGAACATAAGCCTCCCCCAAAGATTGCCACAATGACCGGTCCTGCGCCACCCGCATCCAGCGGGGTGAGGCGGGCGGCGACGGGTGGTGACGTGGCAGCGGGGGGAGGCGGGTGGCGGTGGGTGGCGAGTGGTGGCGGCGGGGAGAGGCGGGCGGCGACGGGTGGCGGACGGCAGCGGGGGGAGGCGGGTGGCGACGGGTGGCGGTGGGTGGCGACAGCGACGGTTGGTGACGGGTGGCAGCGGGGGGAGGAGGGTGGCGGCCGGCGACGGGTGGCGACGCGTAACAGCGGGGGGAGGTGGGTGGCAACGGGTGGCGGCCACGCAACGCGCACGCGCACGCATCGGGTGTGACCCCGTCTTTATGATTGCACATAATTATAAGTAGTACTAGACAATGAGGGTTTTCGATAATTTTTCTACCACCAGGGCGGCGCTTCGTACGCACCTGGTCTCGACAGCTGTCAGATTCATACTATTCATAGGCACCTGGGCCTAAAATATTGAAATTCTATTTTATTTGGAAGAGAATTGATTTTGTAATGGATTACGACTAATACATGGTCGTCGAACTGAAGATTGAACTCTAAAACAGGCGCTCAAAGTCACTGGTATTAAAAATAATTACTATAACTTTGTTAGTTTCATGAGAATTGACTTGGAACTATTTTATGTATTTATTTTAGGTAACAATATGCCTAAAGTAATGGTTTTCAGAATAAATAAACCTAATAAATATGTTGAAAATTAAATGCGCGTTTTTATTTTGACAGTTCGTTAAAGGGTC
>JALPQI010008224.1:0-39558 GCA_025490895.1 Thaumatotibia leucotreta
GTTTTCTTATCAGGTTATCTTATTTAAGAGTAAATGCTAATGACAACTTAATGTCATCATGATGCAAGCTGTTTATTTCATTATTAATCGGCCGTTTACCATTTCAACTAGCGTATCTCGATAATATTTAACTGCAATGAATCCGTTTCATGGAAATATTAATAAAAAGTGCAAGAGCTGCAGCAAATATTTAAAAAAAGATAAGGGTAAGAAAAAAATATGAAATAAACAGCTTGCATCATGATGACATTAAGTTGTCATTAGCATTCACTCTTAAATAAGATAACCTGATAAGAAAACTCAAATATAAATGAAGAGTTTGTATACTACATTGAAAAACACCGATTGAATGCAGAACTTGACCACACGTATTGCCGATTTTTGGTAAGAAGTACCGCTTGGAAAATTTTGATACTTAGGCAACTAGTAGGCCAATGTATGGTCTATAATTAGAAAAAGAAAATAGAGGTGTCACTACTTCATAGGTACACAAAAAAAAATATGAAAATTTTTTTGGTCTTTTTTTTTTTTTTTTTATACGACAATCGATATTAATTTTTTTAAATTCGATGCATATCTAAATAAAGAACATTATTTCAAAATTTGAAGCAATTCGCTTTTATACATCCTGAGATACAACACATTAAAGAAAAAACTAAAAAAAATCATAAGTCAAAAACTGTCACCGATAGGACGTTGATACTCAGCAGAAATATTCTTCACCATAAGAGGTACTCACAAAAAAATACTAGAGTCTGGTTGATTTAAAGGCTGACTTACTATGAAAATCCGACTATGGCCTTTACAACGCTGGCTCGTCACGTATCGCGAAATATATCGCTTGCAAATATTAGGATTATTTTATACATCTTAAATGAAAATGCCGAAAATATACTGCATAGCAGCATGTTGCAATAATAATAATGTTAATTATCATGACGCGTTTTTCGCACAGCCGATGCGTCAGAGAGATGCCTACTAAAAAGTAAGGAACATAATAATACACTTATTACCTACATTCGTAGTAAATTAAATTCTCACAAATTCAAGTCAATTACAGACAAAACGGTTTATTTTCGGACAGATTTATCAGTAAAAAAGCGGCACATTTAAATAATGTAAAAAACTTCGTGCTCTCATACTTTTATTGAATTTCGCACCTTTTGTCCTAATATATATTATTTGGTTGTCTGACTTTATTCCCATAATATCAAATAGGTACACTGGTACATATAAGAGAAAATGCCGTGTTACGTCTGCCTTACGATTGTGATTAAACCATTACTTATTATTCATGCTGCTTTTGTAATGAATGCGTAGGTACCTAACGTAATTCTTTATTTTGAAATGCATTAAGCAGATATATTAATTTTTGCACACCTCACATACTGTCTACAGATATTTTTAGAATGTTTGTGTTATTATCAGGATTATTCGGATGGATATTCACCTAAAGTTAGCGAAGTCGTGTTGCTATCTCACTCACACCTCAAACAATGCCGCCCGGGCACGCGCGGCCGAAGCACAAAGAAGGTGCCGACCGAGTTGAGACAAATATTTTTGAATCACGTGTAGGTATGAAATGCGTAGGTAAATTCTATAATCACGCATGAACTAAATTGTTGAATCAAGACGAATGCTATTAACGCCCTAGATATCATTGCAGTAATGTATTTGTCAGACGCCTTATAGCGCCGTTCGTTATTTTATTACTTTTATTAGTTTTCAATAATTGACAACCCTGTTTTCGACGGCGTGCGGCTTATAAGCGACCTTTCGGCCACGCAATACGGCCCATTTCAGCTGCTCGCGTCGCCTCGCGCGCCGTTTTGTTTGGTAATAATAATTGTGTAGGTACATAAAAAGCCGGCATTTGTGAACATCAAAGCAGTGAAGCTTCTGTACTTTATATATTCTGTGACAGGGGGCCTCCACTCCTTTGTTGCCCCGAAGCCTCTCCACCTCTAAATCCGGCCCTGAGCATAACATTAACAAGAACCGTAATAACATGCAACTAAATGGTACAGCAAAATAAGGCACCAGAAACAATAAGGCATAGGAAAAATGTATTGGTCTAAGTGTTGAAAAGTGCTTGCAAGAGATTTTATAACCATGAACTTCGATATTAAAATCATAAGAAGGCTTACCCGAATTTGTGCAATTTTTCCCATTTGAATATTTCCTTTAAGGGCTGCGATCTCTCGTACATACTTATTTCTAGTAGCCTGACATCACCATCTGAAGTCGACACAGCTATCCGATTTTTACTAGTAAATTTTATTTCTGTAACGTCCCCTTCCACTGGAAACTCTGATAGGCACTTCGGATATTCGACTTCTTCATCCTCTTGGCTCTCGAAGCTCCAAACTTTAACGGAATTAGCATCGTCGTCCCAACTGCCGGTAAAAAAGCTCTTCGTCTCGACATATTCTTCGGGAATCCATCGTACTTTGCTGATTTTCTGTGACACGAATGTACCTTGGACTTCTAAAGGCATTTTATTTATTAGAAATTAACGAATTAACTATTTATTTTAAATAATGTTTGTAATCGGAGTAGAACGGGACGCGCTATTTTGAGGTTATTGATAATGACACTGACAGTTGAATGATGGAGTTGCCTATTAAAAATATATGAATAGCTACTTGAGACTCAAGTTTTGACGTTCGAATTTAATGAATGCATTATGGAAGGGGTGAATAAATATAAAATATAACTACATTTCCCAATGAACATGCCTTGAGTAAAACTAAATGAAGGTAATACGATCGTAGTGATGAAATTTATTTTTGAGTTTGCGTGTTGTGACAACAAACTGGCGCTTATTTATATAACTTGAAAATAATGCCAAAATTTCATTTATAAATTGCAACACTGACTGACATGTGTCATTAATGTCATTTCATTCATCTGCCGTCTTCGTCGAGCTGTGGAGGTACTCATGGTAGTTATTGGCGCGTATTCAAAACTTTAAATAAAATAAAACACCCTTTTCTTTCTGTTATAAAAAAGTGCCTAAGTAAGGTAAGAAACGTTTCAGTTTTTGTAGTTCTTAGAATATATTTTTTGACTTCAGCTATAGGCATAGTAAAGAGATAACAAATTTCTATAGATTACAATAACAATGTCAAAGCTATTTTCGTTGTTTTATTGTTGTCTGACTTTGTGAATATCAATAATTCTAGAGGTTAAAATATAAGCAAACTGTACAAATATAAAATAAATAAAAATTCAAGGTCAACATGTTGTGGCCGGCTGCAGCGGGCGAGTTCATCGCTAAACACGCTCAACACGTCAAGATACATGATGAAGGACTCGACAAACTCTGCAAAGAGGTAAGGAACTGTTCACTAAACTTCACTTGAGATAACAATGTTTACACTGTAATACTCTTGAGTTGAAATTATCGAGATAACACATGCCCTTCTTTATTTGCCAATACTGTGGATAAAAAGTTTATCTACCTATATTTGCTATATCTCTGAATTCCTCTGAATTCCTAGAATCTTTAACAAATTACCAAACAAACTACTCTCGAACTGTCTGCCTTGGTCACTGGTCAACTTCACTGGACAACCGTACCTGCTTATCCAACCGTCATAGATGACTTTGGCCACGTTCTCCGCAGTTATTTCTTTAACGGGAAATGCTTCGGGCCATCGTGTTTTCCGGTCTACGATCGTAACACAGTACCTGTATCCTTCAACAGTGGTTGGTAGCGGTCCTATTATGTCCACATTCACGTGCTCGAATCTGTTGACATTCTGATATTCATTTAACTCAGACCTGGTGTGTCTAGTTACCTTAGCTCGTTGACACTGCAAACAACATTTCGCCCATAAGCCTGCATCTCGATTCATCCCTGGCCAAAAAAATCTGTTTGCTAACATCTTCCTGGTGGTCCTTATACCTGGATGACTTAAACCATGCACTGAATCGAAAGCAGCTTTCCTAAAGGCAACGGGCAAATAAGGTCTAATATTGCTATTATTTATTTCGCAATAGATTGCCTTATTTCCTGTAGGTAAGTGAACTTTTCTGAAACGTGATCCGTTGTTTGTGTTCGCTACTTCATTGGAAACGAACTCGTCACGTTCCTGCGCGTCAGCAAGTGCCTCGTAATCTAACGCTGTGGGACAAGTTACCGTTTCAACTCGCGATAAACAATCTGCCGGGATGTTATTTTTTCCTTCTACATACCTAATGTCCGTTGAAAATTCACTTATAAATAACAACTGCCTTGTCCTACGTGGTGTTTCCTTGTTGTTATCCCCGTTCTTGAATGCGTAGGTTAGAGGTTTATGGTCTGTAAAGATGATTAAAGGCTGTCCCTCGAACATCTTTCTGAAATAACGAACACCGAGAAATATACCTAATAGTTCTCTGTCGTAGGTACTATACTTCTGCTGAGCGCTTGTTAACTTTTTCGAAAAATACCCTAGGGGTTTCCAAGAGCCTTTTACCTGAACCTGAAGTACTGCGCCTACTGCGTAGTCTGATGCGTCTGACATCAGCGCTATGGGTGCATTGACGTGAGGATGAGACAATGTAGCCGCGTTTTTTAAGCCTTGCTTACATTTCTCAAATGCCTCCAACGATTCTGCTGTCCACTCAATCTTCGTCTTATCCCGTTTTTTACTATTGTGTAGGTATTCGTTGAGCTTCGCCTGGTATGATGCTGCACCTGGTAAATGAGCACGATAAAAATTTATCATACCTAGGAAACGACGCAAGTCTTGCACTGTCTCAGGCCTCGGAAAATCTGTTATCGCCTGCACCTTTTCTGGCAATGGTCGTGTGCCCTCCGCAGATACCTCGAACCCTAGGAAATTCAGCTTCGACTTACCAAAACAGCACTTTGGTACGTTTATCGTTATTCCAAAACGATTTAACCTCTCGAACACAGCCTGCAGGTGTCGCTCGTGTTCTTGCTTGGACTCACTGGCTATAAGAATATCATCAATGTATACAAAAAATAAAATCTAAATTTTGGAAAACTGTGGTGTCCATAAACCTTTGAAACGTCTGCGCTGCATTTTTTAGACCGAAACCCATCTTTGGAAATTCCCATAGTCCAAAAGGTGTAATTATGGCAGTTTTTTCTATGTCTTGCTCTGCCACTGGAATGAAATGATATGCTCTATTGATATCTAATGTCGAAAATACTTTTTTTTTTGTTAGAATATACGTAAAATCCTGTATGCGCGGAATTGGATATCTATCGTCCTTCGTGACCTCATTTAATCGTCTATAGTCTCCACATGGGCGAAGTTCGCCGTTCTTTTTAGGAACAACGTGCAATGGACTTGCCCAAGGGCTCTTAGAAGGCCTGCAGATACCCATTTCCTGCATCAGTCTAAACTCTTTTTTAACAATTTTGTACCGATCCGGAGGAAGTGGTCGAGCTCTCGAAAATATCGGTGGACCTGTAGTCTCTATATGATGTTCCACCCCATGACTAGGCGGTTCTCTGAAATTAACAGGTTTAGTAATATCGGGATATTTACCTAGTAAGTCACGAAAAGGATGATTTATATCTACAACTCTGATAGATGGATTTACGCAATGTTCCATTGCTCCTATTACACTTAAGCTTGTCAACCTATCTATCAGTCTTTTAGATAGTAAATCGACCAAAAGTCCGTAGTGTACTAAAAAATCTGCACCTATTATTGGTTGTTTTACATCGGCAATAACAAATGTCCACTTAAATACTCTTCTTAATTTCAAATTTAGTTCTAAAGTCTTTACACCGTAAGTTTTAATTTCCGTACCGTTAGCTGCAAAAAGGTTACACACACTTTCACTCACTGCTAGCCTATTCCCAACCGGTATCACGCTAATGTCAGCTCCCGTATCTATCAGAAAACGTAAACCACTGTTGGAGTCTGTGATACACAGGCGGTGTGATGGTGGAGCGGTACAAGTTTCCGCCTGCTCTTGTACCTCTGCTAGTTTCCCGAACTCTCGGTTTTCCACGAACATGGCGGTACGCAGCGGTGCGCCTTTTCCTTGTACCGGTAATGATATGTACATAGCCAATCTGGGCTATCAGGCGTTCTTCTGGTGCCACTCCTTCCTCGCGATGATGAACAGTGTCGCGTGCTATTCCTAGAGATTGATCTTCCTCTCTGCCTGTTTCGGAACCGATCCGACCGTCTAGACTGACCTTCCAGACTGCACAACCTACCGTCGAGCTTCTCCAAGGCCGCCAATACCGCAGCCAATTCCGGACTGGATGTTATTCCGCCCCGTGAGGTCGACGACTTCACCTCCGCCACATGAGGAGTTGGTCTCACCGCTTCCAGCACCTTATCCGCAATCGCAGCTAGGCTGTCCAAGTTCTGCGTGTCAGCAACGGCAACTGCTGCTCTTGCCGTTTGGGGTAAATGATTCTGCCATAGTATGCATAGTGTTTGATCCGGAACATTGCCTCTGGCCAAATCTCTCATCCTTCTAAGGAGATGCGATGGTTTCTGTTCTCCCAGCTCCATATCGCTGAGCAGTTTCTGAAGCTGAGCCTTCGCAGAGTCCTCATAAATCTCTAGCAGCTTTTCTTTAAGGGCAACATATCTCCCTGTCGCTGGTGGGTTTAGCAGCAAGTCGGTAATCTGTCCTATCGCGCTCTTTGTTAGTTTCCCAAGTACAAGGTCGTACCTCGCCTGATCCTTGAGATGCTGTGGGTTTAGTATGGCCTCTACTTGCAGGAACCAATGCCTGGGCTGATCCGCCCAGAACTCTGGCAACCTTGATGCCACGGTGACTGCAGCAAGGTCCAGCTGCCTATTGGTGTGCTCCTCTCTCGCTGCAGCCGACGCATCCGCCAACGGCCGGCGTTCGCGCGCCCCGGCGGCGGGCCGCGTCAGCTTCACCGTCTGACATTTTCAAATGTCTTTTTTAAAGTCCTCCCCCGGTTCACTCCCGCAATTTGAGTTGCCCCCAAACACAGAAACTACAACCGTAAAAAGAAACCAAATTGTTCGAAGGAAATAAATGTCTATTTATAGCCGAATATTAACACATTGAACGTCTATAGTCACTATTGTTCTTTTGTCGGGGTCACCACTTGTAGGTTTACTAGTTTATAATCACTGAATGTAGGATTTAATGAAACTGATTGGATATTAATTTAAAGTCACTGATTGTAAGAAAATATAGTTTATTATAACACAACTCCACAAGGTCAAATCAGAAGGTAAAATATAACACAAAATAATAATTTACTTAAATGGTGATTCTACTATGTCCCTTGATACTGGGGAATTGGGAATGAACCGGGCAAGTCGCTAAGCGGGGGCTAACTGACGCTGCCCGCGCCTCGCGGCCGGCACCTCGATTGCTATGTCAGCATATTGTTCATTACATATGTGTCCCTACACTACCAATTTATTTATTACGTACTGTACCTACACTGCATACTTACCTACTTGTCTGAAATAATAGAATGGAAGTTGCATGTATTTTTTTACCCTGCCTACCATTAGTTAATAGTCTCTTTATGTATATAATTTATACATAAATATTTGATTTACTCTGAATAAAATTCATGGTTTGGATATGCTCTGTAACACTTCTAAAATATCATATAATTTTCAATAGGAAGGAATCTAATCTAATCTGATGAAAGTTATGATTTATGAAGTACCGACTAAGCATGTTGGGATTTGGACACTATCTATCTATCGTTTTGTTTACGGCTTATGATTCCTTGAACAAGTTGCAACTTGCATGCAATACTACTTGTTGTGTCTGCTTGATTTACCTAACTATTATTATCAGAATAATCGCAACTGGATTTTCGGCTATCAGGCTGTGATCAAGCCCATGATATATTAGTTTTGTTTACTGTTTTATGTCTGTCATTTCAGTTCTAATTATTACTGTTTATTTTGTATTGTGCCACGTGTTACCTGCCGTGAAACTGTTCACGTGATGGCCTCATCGGAAGACACTCGCTACTCGCACTGGCACTCGCTAGCAACATGCTGAGACGAGGCCATTTCGTAGCATGCACTTTTTAGGGTTCCGTAGGCAAAATGGTAGAAACGGAACCCTTATACTTTCGCCATGTCCGTCTGTCCGCAGCATGGCTCAGTTGCCGTTAATACTAGAAATCTGCAATTTGGTACAGGTAGGTATATTAATCATGCCAACAAAGTGGTAAAAAAAAACTAGAATATTTTTTTTTGTACCTCCCCAACTGGTGAAGTAGTGGGGATGATTTTTTTTAGATGATGTAATCCTATAGTGTGGGCAAACATTGAATAGGTCTCTTAAAAATAATAAGGGTCTTAGATAATCGCTCCAGAAGAAAAAAAATTGTGCCCCGCCACCCTCTAACTTTTGATTCGTAGGTTCAAAAAATATGAAAAAAATCATGAATAGTGACGGCTTATAGAGTACTTTAAAATGAAACTATTTCGAACATAATCGGCCTAGCCGTTTTTGAATAACTACGGAATCCTACACTGAGCATGGCCCGACATGCTCTTGGCTGGTTTTTATTATAAGGGTCATCTCTAATATGTTCCTCCAAATCACATTCCAGATGCTGAAAGGTCTAGACATCCCTGACACAGGAGCAGACATGATCCACCCGTCTAAAGAGCACCCCCGAGCCGTGGACTGGGTGTTCGTCTGCGATGCTCTCAACTTCTGCTTCTGGTCGTACTCCGGAGCAGAGAAGTGGACGGTGGACGGGCACTCAGGGTATTATGCGTTGGAGGCAGCGTTGCATAGGGCCATTAAGGTAAGAAATTTCATAGTATTAGGTCATTAGCATTACCTATGAAATTAGCGTTTTGTGGAGAATTTTATGAAATGTCTTTTTTCCATGCAATGAATTTTGTGTATTACTTATTTTTTCAATATCATAATCAAAATACACCGAATTTTGCCAATAATATTAGACACCTTGTAAGGCGTGTTTTATGAAACAAGGTACTTTCACACATTTATACCCATTCCACCTTCCGTCGCTAAAGATCATATTCGCAAAAAATGATATTCGCAAAATATGATAATCGCACAACATGATAATCGCAAAATATGATAATCGCAAAACATGATAATCGCAAAAGATCATGTTCGCTGAACATCATATTCGCAAAATACGATAATCGCAAAATATGATAATAACACAACATGATAATCGCAAAATATGATAATCGCAAAACATGATAATCGCAAAATATGATAATCGCAAAACATGATAATCGCAAAATATGATATTTGCAAAACATTATGATAATGATAAGGCACTGGTCCCACCAAAAGCGATTTAGCGAGTGATTGATAACTCGGCTATAAAAACGAATAGTTAGTATAGTTACTCACTCAGCAATGAACTACAAATATCGCCGTGTCTCTTTTATTTACACGGTAGAGATTATCTATTGTTCGTTTTATAGCCAAGCTATTACTCGCTAACTCGCATTTAGTGGGACCAGTGCCTAATGGACAATCAGATTTTCCGAAAATGACCATAAGTAGTAAAGTTGCTTAAGATATTGCTTTACAGCTACCGACCATACCAGGTTTTAATGCTGAATGAGCGTAATGAATAGACGGAAAAACATTTTTTAAGCAAGTTTAATCTCATAATTATAACTCTCGATAAAAACATAATAAATAACTTAACATAATACAGCTTCCTAATTAAAACAATATGCTTCTTAAACTTCGTTTTATGGTGGTAAAAACCGGAGTAGATACCTAAATAAATAACGGGAAGCATAAAAAAGCAACCGACCCAAAAAAGAACAAAAGCACTTCTGACATTTGTAAATTAAGAAAGGATATAATGAAATAGGAAGGGATAGGAAGGGCCTCGGGGGGCGGAGGGGATGGACTTTTCCAAAATCATGAAAACACTTTACATCTGTTTTGTTAAAGAGTTCACAGTTTCAGTTCAGAGTTCAAAGTTTTAAGTTTATAGTTCAATTTTTTCCTCCATGCCATTACTTTTCTCAACCCCTTTTTACCCCCGTAGGATTTCAATTATACCCAGCAGCAATCTATAATTTATTATCTATACTTATAATAAATCAGCAACCCGTTTAACCGGGCCGCGTCATTTTTGTTGTGCCATCATCACAAAGAAACGGATGAATGGATTTTGATGCAACCTTCAATGGTACATTACATACCAAAGGGATCTTTGGGCAGGTTATAGGCTAAAAAGGGTTCAAGATTGTATTCCCATACAAATCGTATTTTACATTGCCAGCAAAAAAAAAATAATTATAAATAATGAAACTTTACACGGACGAAATCGCGGCTAGCTGTTCGTTTTTGTAGCCGAGTTATCAATCACTCGCTAAATCGCTTTTGGTGGGACCAGTGCCTTATCATGATGTTTTGTAAATATCATATTTTGCGATTATCATGTTTTGCGATTATCATATTTTGCGATTATCATGTTTTGCGATTATCATATTTTGTGATTATCATGTTGTGCGATTATCATATATTGCGATTATCATGTTTTGCGAATATGATGTTTTGCGAACATGATCTTTTGCGATTATCATGTTTTGCGATTATCATATTTTGCGATTATCATGTTGTGCGATTATCATATTTTGCGATTATCATGTTTTGCGAATATGATCTTTAGCGACGGAAGGCCATTCCATAGATATGACCGGCACGGCAGCATAAATGGCAAGAGTTGTTTTCAAAGCTTATTTTAAAATAAGTCTTAAAGAAAAAAAAACAATTATTAGTGTGAAAAAACCTTAGCTGGGATTGTTTTATATTAATCAACCCAAGTATTAAGTGACAATTAGATATATAAAATAAACAGGTAAGTACACAGGAACATGACTGAGGAAAAAATATTTGTTATAAATAAATAACCGGGCTAAGGGCATGTCAGGACATACTCAGTATTCAGGTTCCGTAGTTATTCAAAAACGGCTGAGCCGATTATGTTCGAAATAGTCTTATTTTAAAGTACCTATCTATTCTATAAGCTATTTTTTCTTATATACACGTAAGTGTACGGGAGGAAGCCGAATAAAAATTTGTATTTAATTTTCAGGAAGGCCACGACATCACCAACCCAGAATTCTACTCCAAAATCACCGAAGATCAGCTCCGCCACATCATGAGAGGCGACAACCCAACCCCGATTCCACTCTTCAAAGAAAGACTCTCCATTCTCCACGAAGTCGGTTCCATCCTACTTCAAAAATACAATGGAACGTTCCAAACATGTGTCAAAGCAGCCAACAAATCCGCAGTGAAATTACTTGAGATTATAGTTGAAAACTTCCCATGCTTTAAAGATGAGGCGATATACAAAAACCAAAAAGTAGCTATTTATAAAAGAGCACAGATCCTAGTGGCAGATCTATGGAATTTCTTTGATAAAACGGGGTGGGGAGAGTTCGAAGATATAGATAAGATGACCATGTTTGCTGATTATAGGGTACCGCAGGTTTTGGTGTATTTTGGGGCTATGAGCTACAGCGATGAGTTGATGGAGAAATTGAAGAGAGGTGAGTTATTTATTGTTGTTGTGGCAATCCTTGAGGGAGGTATACGTTCAATAGTGGACGTCTTTCGGCCGATATGATGAAGAGTTATTTAAAGTTAACTATAAAAATATTGTTCTAAGTCCTTCTCTGGGTGTGGTAAGAGTCAACTAGGGGATTCAACTGTCACTGATCATTTATAAGCCGTGTGGTGACGGCAGTAGGGATACATTTTTAATCATCCCAACTCTTCCCGCGGGTGTCGTAAGAGCCGACTAAGGGATTGAAGTGTCAACGACCATTCTTTGATAGATTGATGATGGGCAGCAGCATCATCATAGTGGACACATTACTGCGATTGCCAATCCGCTAGGCAGCGTGGCGATTTTAGGTTTTTACCTCCAAATGCGTCCATACGGCTAAGGAAAGGCCGTTGTCCAGCAGTGGACTCTGATATAGGCTGATGATGTGTGTATGTATGTAACTTTACAGTACTCTTTATTGCATTCCTTTTTATGCTCATTAACCTCGTAAGGCCCAACGTCCTATTTTTAGAACAGCAAAATTTACTCATAACGGCCCATGACATCATATTTTTCAAAGAAAAATGAATTTCATTTTGTAGGTCTCAAAATTAAAAATAAAACGTCCTTTTTTTAGGACCCTGGGATATTATTTCACTTGTCCTGAAAATAGAATGGGCCTTACGAGGTTATAATAAAAATAAAAATTACAATCTTAAAGGTAGAGGTAAACAGGCGATCTTATCGCTAAAGAGCGATCTCTTTTGGCTCTGTACTTAAGTTTCTTCCATTTTTTTTCAGATGAACTTCTACCAAGTGGTTCCGAAGAGGAAGTAGAGATTCGAGGCTGCTCCATCCACGCTGTAGAGCTCTTAAAGAAGAAGCTAGAAGCTTCTAGCACGAAAACGGATATCAACTCTAGCTATATAGATTATTATCTGTGGTGCTATCGTAGGAAGTATGCTGAGGAAATGGAGAAAGTGCCCTTCCATAAAACATTGGGAATTTATTATTAAGGTAGCATGTTATTATTAAACGCTTCGAGGCCTATGTTCAGCATCTTTCGGCTGATATGATGATGATGATGGTATTATTTTTTGTACCATATTATTGCCATTTGTCGCCATATTGGCGACTTTAAAAACTTAGGTACCCCCTTATTCATAAACGTCTAACTTGGACGTAATTATGCAAAAGAGAACCGATCCACACGAATCTGTCATTTTATAGTACATCGTACGTCGGTAAGCGAAATACTAACTCGAGTCATTAAAAGCCCTCCGCCTACGGCGTTGGGCTTCTAACACTCTTGTTAGTAATTCCGTACTTACCTCCCTTGATGCATACAATGTTTGACATCACACTTGCCGACAAAAAAAATAAGTTTTAAGTCAAGATATTATTGAATGACGTACTGACATTTACTCCTATTACTCCCTAGGGAATTTCACTTTTCTATTACTCTCGCTACACATGCAAGCAATGGCGCGCTTAGACAGCAAATGTGATGAAAAAGATTGACTTTCTTGTGATTTAAACTGTTAATTAGAATCAAAAATTCATGTAGGTTGGTTCCCTTTTGCATAATTACGTCCACTTAGCAAGCCGCTAAGTATTGTTTGTCCCTTTCGATCTTATCAATATGCCTATGAGACCGAAAGGGACAAACAATACTTAGCGGCCTGCTAAGTTAGGAGACGTTTATGAATAAGGGGGAAAAGTGCACAACCCTTTTTGGGTGACTGTATAATAGTTGGTGCTACCTAAAACCTTAAGACTGCTGTGCATTTCTGTAGTATAGTTTGTGAAATATAAATTGGTAACTTTCTACCTACATTATAGTAAAAATAAACATTCAATTTATATTTCTCGAACTATACTTTATAAGTTAGAAAACATTTCTTGTTTGACATGTAGTTGATTGAGTCAACTTTTTTGTCTGTTATTACCATGGTTACGGTCACCTTTAAAAAATAAGGTTTTTGGTGAAAAAAATAATTAAAACTCATTTTAAGTGCCAATTTTATGAATAACATTTAATTTTTATATGAAAATATATTCAAAAATTGTAAAATCAAAAACAATTTTTTTTCCTTATTGTACCTTTAATGTTCGAACATGGTCGTTGTTACACACCTGTCAAACTAAATAAGAATTACAACTCTGTCACTCCAACAAATGCTTCATTAGATTCGGATTTCGGAGTTCGCTTTAGTAGGCCTGGGGCCAATACCTACCACAAAACTTTACAAGCGTACAGTTCTACAAAATTTACAACTTTTTATGGGAATTTATACAATTTTGTTGAATTGTACGCTTGTAAAGTTTTGTGGGATAGGCCACTGGTCATTTTAATTAGTTGTATGCGTAATACTTACTGTTTTACTTTTTGATGGTTTAAATAAAATTATGTCACATTTTTATAACATTATTTATTACAATATACACCCTTAAAAATAAACATGGAATCTAAAAAAACGCTTAGCGTCTTACAGTAGTAATTATTGATTTATCACATTTTAATAACATAGACATCTTTACAGTTAGCTTTCTTTAAATATGGCCAAATTAAGAAAAGATAATTATACAATAGCAATATATTGCACCTTTATAATTAAAGTAGCATATACCTTTTTACCACCCAAACTTTTAAACAAACTATAAATTCTATAAAAAATATTATATGTCGTATACCAATGAAAAAAAAAGTTACTTTCACAGTTGATGCCTAAACCACTCGGCTACCCGGTGAGCGGCCTTTCTGGGGTCTTTTCTTTGGTTTATTCTAACATATACATATGACGTATATCTAATATTGAAACTTAAATCATTTAAGTTTCGGCAGTTTACAAAATCGAAAACTAATTGGCAAATTTTTATAACCAGTCATTACGACGAACAAATATCAGATTTTAAGTAGGTAAGGTAAGGTGGGGTAAAATGGAACGGTGTTTTTAATGGGGTAAGACAAAAACTCGTCCTTCTGGCACAGCGTATACAGGTAGCGTATACAGATACCTTACCCTATTGCTTTCTTGTTTGTTTTGTGTTAAGGTGGTTAAAGGTAAATGCTCTACCTACACCCGGATTTTGTTACATTATGGACACAACCACTGATATGTGCTGTTAGTGCATAAATAACTACACATTTGATTTTACAGTGACCATCAATATTTCCATGCCCATACGGGGCTCATTATGCTACTTTTATTTTGTAAGATCCTTTGTACTACATGAAAGAAATAAATTACTTACAGCACTATTACAGTGCTGTTACATTTTCGGAGTGTTTAAATCTCCGTTATTCTCAGTGTGACAATGTTCAAATTTCAAGTCGGTAGAAGTACTACATAGAACCTTTTCACACCACCTAATCGAATACGGGTCTTTTCTTTCCTGCTAGGAGGGATCAAAGTGGCACTTTTCTGTTCAAGGACTTTCTATTGCCAGCCTAAAAAATGACAATGAAATATGAAAATAAACAGTACGTTCATAATTGATAAAAATTTCTTCAGAATCGATTATTTGCATAAATATTAAATATGTGCTATATCTTTTATTTTTCTCATAGGTGGTGTGAAAAGCGGTATGTGTCACACGGTATCAATATTATTTCGTCTTGGGCGTTAACGCTTGAATCCTTCATTACGCTCAGGATTCCACTTTAGAATCCCTCCCTACGGTCGGGATTCAATTTCAATATCATAATAATCGATACCATTTTGATCCCTTGTGACACAATCTAATATGTCATATTAGGGCATGGAAGAAGGTAAACATATTGATACAATGCGTAAATATTTATACACTAACCGTACCTAGAATATAATATTTACAACTTTGGCATTAGCTAACCTACGAAACTATGGGGAAATTTTACAAAAATGGCACTACCTATATTAATATTTACACAGCTAAAGTATATTTACATAAGCGCTATCGAATTCATTACTTTGTTAAGCAATCTTTATGCCGTTACTTTTAAAGTTTAATTTGCAATGATATTTAGTTGAAACTTATCTATATACACTCTACTCTACATCCCTCTACAAATAAGAAAACATACTGAAAGTCACAATCGACTTCAAAAAGGAGGTTTACAATTCGATGAAATCTTTTTTTATTGTTCCCCGATTACTCGCAGATGCGTGGACCGATTTGGAAATTTTCTTTTTTATTTAAAAGGGTATACCTTCTAGTTAATTTAGATAATGTATCTAGGTGATTTATATTTACTTCATATTTTCCAGAGTCTGTAGGTAGATAATGTATTTTAGAACTAAAAAGAATTCAAAAATTCAATATGAAATGTCTGGTATATTATTTAAAATACCTACATAATTACATCCAGCTCATATACCTATACATCCCTTTCAAAATAAATTTCGATTTTCTAAATAGCTCAGAACCGGATATTAAAAGAATATACAGGTTAGATGAAAATCGATTTGTAAAGCATTAGACAACTTTTGCCGTAACTAATCTAAAATAAATAAAATAGCAGCACAACTACAGATTTGTTTAATAATAAACAAGTGTAGTATAACCGCTGGGATGTACGCAAATGTACAGAAAATCATGCCTTTCTACTCTAGTTATTTAATGTTGTTTCTTTAAACAAACTAAATAAATTCTAAATAGGATTACTTATAAGACAACTCAATCAAAATATTGTTCCAAATTGCAGCCAGTGGAAATCAAAACAATTTGTGTACCCTATTTTAGCCCAATTAAAAAAAATAATATAATACAAGTGGAAGTCTCTTTTTTCTCGAAAGCTTGTAACTTGTAATACAAGCCGAAGTCCTCATCTAATTAATAGTGTTCAAAAGAGACTTCCAAATTACAAGCTTTTGAGAAACAAGCCTCTAGTAGCATTTATGACGTTATATGGTTCTTTTTATTCAAACTAACATAAAGATACCATATATAAAGCATTCTATAATATTTTTTTGGGATAAACCTTGATACTTTCACAACGAGATAAAACAAGTGATAATTGGGTTTTCCAGATGATAAAGAAACAGATCTTTACACGATAATAATCGCAGTCTACCTCATCATTTCGAGCTTGCGAATAATTTCAAGTCAACTCAACAAATAATAACACCAACTAAAAGTTACCTTTTTAAATTATCACAAATACAGCAAATCTGTAGGCTTGCCGGGAACTTCGAAAATCGCAAATTTCGAGGTACCTATGATCTCTGTCACTCCAAAGAAGGCATCATCGGTATGACAGAGACAGATTCAAAATGCATGATTTTCAGAATTCCTTGCAGCTACCATGATTTCTTTAATAAGATTCAACTTTGGTTCTGCTTGTCAGTTTTTGACAGATTAGGTCCTAAACTGAATCTCATTAGTAGATCGTAGTATGTCCCTGGTAGGGTTGTATTTCAGCAAACCAAAACTGAATCTATTTGCTACTAAATTTAGATTTCAAGCTCTCAAAGAAGGCTAGCTTAGTCTTTATCGTACCAGGCTCAGGTAGAGGGCTAGGAGGTCTGCTAGATTCCTTTATCACATCTTCAGTCCCTTCCGGGATCTCGTTGGACCCTCCAGGGACCTTCAAAGGTGTTGCCATAGACAGTTTTAGTTCTTCCCTGAATTCTTTTGAGATGCTCCTGGCTGTTAGACTGTGCATGTATACGAGTTTGTTCTGCTTTTCTGAAAAGAGGTTCTCTTTGCTCTTTTGTCTTTTTAATGGGGCTGGTTGGGGTGGCTGTGGAAGAAAGGAGAATTAAATTAATGTAATTGAGATACTAATAATAACATTACTATGTCGGCGGCAAGTCATAAGTCACTGCCTGCCTCGATAGCTAAGAGAAATATTTGTTATCCTCCTGCCGCCCAGACAATAAAACATGCCAGTTAAATTTGAATTAATAGTGTTGGAAATATAATAGGATTTCATTTGTTTGAGGAGACCTTTTAATAGGCCTCTGGGCGGCAGGAGGATAAGGCAGATCTCCGAACCTCTTTTCTTAGTTCCATCGCTTATCCATCCAACCTTCATCACCATAACCCATTAGTCTTTTCCATATAATCTCCAATACCCTCTATACGCCTGCTGGGTTCACGGATATCTATTTTTGTGCCCGTGAATGGGTTGCAGCAGGTGCACAAATTAAATAAAGATTGCGATATAAAAATATCGAGATGCCTAGAAACCGGATGACAAACTATTATGACATCAAACATATTTGATAAGATCGTAAAGGTAGTGAAATTATGAATGTGCCTAATGCAATGTAATTTTAAGTACTGGGAGTGTCTTTAACGCTTAACTTGGCAATGTGTAATGTGCATATATTCTGGCAGATCACACAATTTATTTTATTTGTCCACTTAAGGGTGGAAAACACTGAGATGACTAAACTAACCCACCTCAATACGGTGTCTATCAGCTTGAAATTATCTTGCAACTTCCATAACGACTACATAATACATTACGTTTTAAATGAGTCATCAGACACCCCTCAAAGATAAGCCATGATACTAACCTTAACAGGCTCGTTCAGATTATCCATGCTCACAAACTTCTTAGCCAACTCCTTCACTTTAGGTAACTGCGATAGAATGTCTTCTATTTCACTAATATTCTCTGATTTTTCTTCATCTATTCCATCTTCAACTATCACGATGTCGCTTTCCGTGAGACTGGCTTCATTGTTATCTTTCGTATCAATGTTGTCATTTCCATCACTCTCATATCTTGGCTCTGATAAGTTATCTTCGGGTTTACATTTCACGATCTCGCCTGTTTGCACGTTGTATATTTTGATTGAGTCCTCTAAACTGCTGGAACTTAAATATGATTGGTCTGCGCTGAGATTGCTTGGAGATTTCTGTGGTTCCTCAATAATGTTAACTATCGATATGTTTAAAGGTGCTTGGTATGTTTGTAGTAATTCTTCGAATTTCTTTTCAGCATCTTCGTCTACGTATGCTGGTTTTGCGGAGAAAAGTGTCTGTTCGTTTGTTTCTTCATATTCTATCATTATGTCTTTTGTAGGTATTGGTTTTATAGTGACTTCGTTTCCAGCGAGCGTTTTGTATCGCTGATTGGATGCAATTGAATTGAATTGCTTTATAAGTAATCCCTGAAATTTAAATATCAGTACAATTATGGTATCAGATAAATTAAATTATATAAGACTTGAGATAATTCAACATCGCTTAAATTAAACCCCAATTAGTGAAAATCAATACGTGATAAACGCGTGCTTTTAAGCGAAACAAATCGTGCATCGTGGGTAAAAACACTAGAAAACTTACTATTTAAATACTTAAATTTTGGAAGGGATTAGGTTTTGTTAGGTATGGCTGTCGATAAAGTGAAAATGAAGGAGTTTTCTGAAGTTTATTAGTTTGGTTATAAGTTTTAAGAGGTATACTATTGCGAAGGTTTTGTTAATTTGGTTAGTAGCGGCGAGCTCCAATGCTGTTAGTTATAAACTGCCAAAATCGTACAACACTCACCACTAACGGCTTGGAGTATTACTGTAAAAGTACTGAAAAATTATTAAGAAGAACACAACTATAGTGCAGAACTAGAATTCACGTTAATCAGTGCAGTGCTATTAGTCAACTTTACAGAGCATGCCATACACACGGCAGGCAGAATGTCAAAACGAAAATATTTTAGATTTTAGATATTTCAGTTAAAGATCCTTTCACCGTTTTACTGAAAGGTGATTTTAATCCTAATGATTTAGTTTGGTCTATGCGCGTAGCGGACATAGTAGAGATTCATGATAATGTTATATGTGCTTCGGAGGTCTGATGTGTATTAGGTTGGGGCTATGAGGGCGTTTATTCACCATAAATCATTTTGGAAGCCTTTGCTTAACCTCAAGCTTCCACCGAAAGTATAGTTAAGTCCGGCGCGTCGCTTCGAGCGAACGCATAGATCTTCGCTCCGTAAAGTGTTGCTCCGCCTAACATCGGTATACGTCTCAAACAAATCTTCAGTTATCTCCGGCTTAGCGGGTATTTTAAGTCTAACTATATCCTCGTTTTCATAACCGTCACCGTGGCACACTCTACTTGGTTCCCTTACGTGTTCTCGATCGTTACGTTCGGCATGATTTTCGTCAGCGTTATCGTTTTGTCTGTCGGTTTCGAATATGGGGTTAATGGCGAAGTTGGGGCTCGCGTTTCTGGGGCTGAGGACAGCTCGGACGATGTTCTGATGGAGCGCACAGGCCTCCAGGTCGCTCAAGGAGGAGCTGGCACTTACAGGCGAGGTGAGCTCATTCACATTGTCCAGGCTGGTGGACTTATTGATGGAGGACAGAGAGCTGGTCTCACTGAGACCCTTCTTGCGGCTGCCCGTGCTCGATTTCGCCTCTCTCACGTAATAATCTCTGCCGTAGCTGGGAAGCAAACAAAGTTAATGCGTTAACGGCAGTTCTAAGGTTTCGGAATCGACAGGTGGTTTAGTTATGACTAATGCGTGTTGCGAAAAATAATTACGCTCGCTCGAGTAAGATTAATTTTTTTTTACCAAGAATGTATACATAAGGTATTGGTAATATACCTACGTTTTTATGTTCATAACATAATAGTTCATAAACAAGTGCGGAAATCATCTTTACGCACATGTTTCATGCAATCTTTTACTATACATTTGTGTGAGAAAATAAAAATAATCATATCATGACAAAGTCTGTATATGCATTTTTGTACCTTTCCTTAAACTTAAGCGGCGGCGGCTCATATTAGCTTCTTGCGCTTCCGTGTCTAACGTTTTCCGGAGTTTAATTTTCGACACACACACGTCACGTCCACATTTTTTCAAGGACTTAAATCTCTGAAGAAGATTGAAATAGCTAAATGACGACAAATTTTCAACCTAAAATATTCTTACCGTTTGTATTGTGGTATTTCCTCCGCCAATACATCCTTCAAAATCCTCGGAGAAGGACTCTTCGACCTACTTCCATTCATATGAATATTGTCAGTACTGACACTCAAAGATGGCTTCACTTTCTTCACTGGAGTTTCCTTAACATCCTTGTCTTTTCCATTTATTTCTCCGTCTACAATGTCTGTGCTGTCATCGATTTTAGATTTGGATGTTAGCGTGTCGAAAAGAGAGGATGTACTTTTGGATGACAATCGTTTTTGGATGGCCTCTGGTGAATATGGGTTGTTCGGCATTTCGACGTAGTTTAGCCATTTCTTGCGCTCTCTGTAGGCTATGGATCCTGAAATAAAACAACTTTCTTTAATGTTCTCGAAGGTTAGCTGGAAGAGATCCCTACTAGGGATCAGTTCGCCTTTGTACTTTGTAGTGCATCTTAACTGTTGTTTCCTAAACTTGTTATGTACAATAAATATATACCTACATTTTTCGCGCTTGAACTATGTAGTTAAAATGGCGCAAATTCAATTGTGCAATAATGCGACAGCCTCTTTCTACTGAGAAAAGTGCCTTGACGGGATGACGGGCCATACGATTTTGAATAAGAGCATTGATATGATACCTACACTCGCCATCAGATATATCAGAGCTGTCACATTGCTCAAAAGTTTCTGAGCATACTTTCTATCGCCATGATATTATAGGCGTGCTCAGATATTAGTATTTTGTTAATTTTGTAGCCGTGCGATATAGTTATCAGATTTCGACCCACAGCACTTTATATTTGCATGATCATATTTTTGCCTTCTTATTCATCACAAAGCGCGGAAAACACGTATAAAATCACGACTTACCTGGTATGAGGTCATCTTCATGATCGGTATCACGCGTTGGGATCCTACAAAAAAGGTAAACGTTATTAAATAAACAAGCAACACGAATGTAATCATTAGTTATACGGTCTCTAATGTTGTGTTTTTAATTATAATATCTGACACCTTAACACTAGATACGTGACCAGGGGCCCGTTTCTCGAACGCTTGTAACTTGTAATTCAAGCGGAAGTCTCTTTTTAGCACTATAAATTAGATAAGGACTTCCGCTTGTATTACAAGTTACAAGCTTTCGAGAAATAGGCCCCAGGAGTAGGTACTACAGTAAATTTCGAAATTCGTAAAATTCGAGGGTACGTCTCTATCCCTCCAACGATGGCGTCATTAGAGTGAGAGAATTCTCAGAATTTACGGATTTCAAAATTCGCAGTGAGGCTGTAGTAGACCCTCCTCCGCAAACAAAGCAAATTCGTAAATTTTGATCTGTCTCTGTCGCTGTAGCCGTACTAGGGCCCGTTTCTCGAAAGCTTGTAACTTGTAATACAAGTGGAAGTCTCTTTTTGACACTATAAGTTAGATAAGGACTTCCCCTTGTATTACAAGTTACAAGCTTTTGAGAAATAGGCCCCTGGTGTCTTATTATGGTAACGCGTTTGTCATTTATTGTGCTACTCGTCACTTTCGCATGCAAGTATGCAACAAGTATGATATATGACATGTTGACAAGTATGATACTTGTTAGAACCTGACGGCAACAACAACAAACGGTTAAACACGGGGCCATCATAAGTTTACTGATCACGAATCTATTTTCAGGTAGGTTAAATATTTGTTGTATCTTAACGGCGACTATAGTGAAAAGTTTCTCTTACTGTTGCGGCTCATCGTCGAAATGTTTCCTTCGAAGGCTGTCGGCGTATCGCTGCACTGGGAGAGTTACTGTTTCTTCGTACTCTTGTTCTCGTTCGTGACGGCTTAAAGTATCTGGAAAATATGTATACTATTACCTCTTCGTGTCTTTCAGAAGTGAAAACCAAGAAACCCAAAAAGACATGGTTGGATTCAATCAAGGTGATCTTAGGTGATGTAATGTTTCAGAAGACAGGTCAGTCAGATAGGTCAAAGTGGGAAGAGAATATAACGAAGGCAATGATGGGGTTTCATCATCAGATGGGAATAATAATTCCCAAGATATAGAGAGATTAACTCTTAATCTTCGTAAGAATTTATTACATGTAGTCCTGTATCTCCAACCGTCTTCGAAGTGTCTAATATTACTGGCAAATTTTGGTTTATATTGATTTTGATGTCAAAAAATTATACACAAAAATAATTGTATGAAAAATATACTTTCCAGAAAAATCCCCATACAAAACACTAATTTCATTGGTAAAAAATATGTTTTCCCCTCACTAGCTCGTAAAGCGCTCGTTTATCGTTTAATACGAGCGGGTAAAAACGCTTTTTACACACTTGTGAATAAAGTAATTTGACATTGCTCTAATTCCTATAGCCCCCTACTGCCTAGTATAAGTGGATCTGTATGACCGTAGTAAGCATGCGCAATCGGAGCTCACATGTTAAATTGGTCATTCTCATGGGTAACTTTGTAAGCCATTGGCTATATTTAAATTCCAGAAGTAACTCTATTCTACGATATGTTTCGACATTGAGTTTTAAATGGTTTCTTTAAGTTAATTTACATTTGGATGAGATTTGTAATGATATTTCCTCGCGATAGTGAGGGGAAAAAAGTTGTATTACACTTGGCGGCAAAGTTTGTTCAACTCTCGCGCCTTGAGACCTTCGCAATGCTCAAGATTCCAGTTTTTGAACCACTCGCTACGCTCGTGGCTCAATTTTGGAATCTTTCGCTAGCTCAGGTCTCAATATTGGCATGACAGTTAAACAACAACTTTGCCCCCTTGTATAATAAATAACTATTTCAAAATACTAACTAAATGGAATTGATGAATATCTTTCACTTACTTTTGTTGGGAGTTTGGGTTCCATTTAGGAATACATTATCATTTTCTTTCGTCTTTAGATCTTCAATATACGCATCAACGTTGCCGTTCAATAATGTTCTATGTATTTCTTCTTTCAAAGCGAATTCTGCTTTTGTCAATGGACCACTATCCATACCAACGACTAATATTGATCCATTATCTAGTTTGCCATTTTCTTCGCCATTTATTTTATCCCCATTTACATTGTAACCTTTAACTTCGTTATTGACAACATCAACTAGTTTATTCTGCATGTATTCCTTTTCATCTAGCTTCTCGAAGTCACCTGATCCATCGATGATAGTCAAACTGTCTGGTTCAAAGTCGAACTCGTCGATGCTCGGGGCTCCTCCTATAACATGTTTGGATTCTAGAACTCTCTTTATATCACTTTTATAGTCTACTTCGTCTTCGTTTTCATTGTCAGAGGCATTGTCTGAAAGGTCTGTCGTGTCGTCGGCATCTCTGTCACCAATCATGGCTCTGTAGTCAGTATTGGAATTGGGTACTAGCATTGGGACTGGCACAGACTGTATTGTTTTAATTTTTTTCTTTTGGAACAGCCAATTCTCTTCCCACGTGCCGTCGACGGATTGTATCTCACTGCCTGATACTTCGTCGAAATCCCGGTCGCCATTTTCTGTGAATGTAAATACAATAAGTTATTGATTTTTGAAATGATTTGTGCGATCATCCCTCCTGCACAAGTGAGGATTTTTGAGCGGACGGCCGTGATTGAAACTGGGTATATTTCGGATAAATAAATAGATAAATGACGGTCCTAATGAGAAATGCCTAGTGAATTTCTCTGAGGATAGTATTAATTACCAGAGGGCTACCACAACCTGCTGTCAGTTCCATATAATAACTGCCAAAAACTGACAAGCGGAACCTCAACTGAATCTCATTTAGAGATCATGGTATACTTTACTTGGAGTCCAAAAGAATAGTAGAATGTTATAAATGAATTTGAATTACATGGAGTGAAATTAATTCTGTTTTTATTTTTACCCCTATATTATTGTTCATTTCTTATTGTGGAAGAGAAGTTACAATAGCTTACCAGTGTGATTTATCTCTCCGAAATCTGGGAAGGGCACACGCCTCGGCAGCTCCACCGTTTCTTCTGTGGCTCCTTCTTCCCAATCTGATACGTCATCTTCTTCACGCAGCTGAAAATGTTCCACAAGAAACCATTATACACCGCTGTTTGTCCTATCGTCGAAGGTGTGGTATGTTCATGACTTGTCATAACATCCAAGCCTATTTTCACTATCATGATTTACGAATTGTCTATGAATCATAAGGTTCAGAACATTCTTATCTTTGGGCTTAATTTTAAACTAAGCGGAAGCCGATCAACGTAACGTGAATTGAAAAGAAATATCCATACTCCAATTTACTATAATTTTTGAGTAAATGAATAGAGAGCATTGCTTATGCTTACTGTGTTATCGTGTGAGTTATATGTATGTATATGTCGTAGGATGATTTGATACTTCGAATCTTCGCGAAAATCCTAGCGAAAATCCTAGGGGTTTTGAGAAAACGCGGATAATAGGTTAGGTTAGGTTAGGTTAGATTGTAAAACCCCTAGGATTTTCGCGAAGATTCAAAGTATCAAATCATCCTACGACATATATATTTCGGCAAAAATTTGGGCTTCCATACAAAATGTAGATCCGCCGGATCCCCCTTTCTGAAAAGTTGTCTAGAGTTGAGTCGTGATGACGATCGGTCTAAAGCGAAGGATTGGCTGACTGGATCTCGCTACTTTGGCCTCCGGGTTCTTACATGCCTACCGCGAACACCGGATTTTGTATATTTTGGGGATTTGTTTCTGGCACACCAACGAAGGCGGCGTCTAAGTGACACAGAAAAATCCCCGAAATTTGCAGATTTCGAAGTTCGCTAATACGGCAGCTGTGAAACTCACCGGCGGACTGACATCCCTAGTGTGTCTAGAGTTGAGGGATCGCGGTGATGACCGGTCCGATGGCGAGGGACTGGCGCTGGCTGAGTGGATCCCGCTACTTCGGCCGCCGGATCCTTCTGTCTGGTAACGCTCGATCACCTGTAAGTAGAAGGGTTTGGTGAATTTCCAACAGAAAAAGTTTGGAGACGTTTATGAACAAAAGGGTCAGTGTTTCGTAGAGCGCCGTCAAAACATGCACCGTTGTTCAGGCTTAAAAAATAATACAAATACAAATAATTTATGCGTGGCAAATAGAACAACAAGCATGACAAGACAAAACAAAACAGACAAATCCAGCATTTAATATTACACCACGAAATGGACACTATGTATTCGTAGTAGTGATACGACGGCAACAAGGTACAATGTTCTAAGTTCTGAACAACCTTTCAGCACTTTGTACCTTATACCTTATACTTGGCCCCTGGGGACCCACGAGATATTTAAACGGCTTAAGAAGCGGCTCATAGACGCCACCGGACCAGAGAGCTGGCTATTACCTCGCCCAGTGAATAGCAAAAAAATATTTGTTGAATGTGTAGTTTTTGTACAGATAGTTTTATTTCCTTAGTGTTAGTTTATTTTATTCTATTTTTATTTGTATATTTACTTCCTTATACGTTGTTGTCATCTAATAGTTGCTAAGGAAATGTTAATATCTATTGCAACATACATCCTATTAATATTTTTTTACAATTTGAAGACCATAGCAGATTGAATAAAAGTAGATTTAATCACAAAATATAATATTTTTCCTCTTGTTTTTTCTTAGTTATAGTAATAAATTGTTGCAACTAAAAAATCGCAGTACTTTGAAATTGGTAACACTTCATATCGTTCACCCTGTAGTTATTTATTCTAAGTTAGTATTTATGTTGTTGTTTATCTAATGTAATTGATTTCATGATCAAAGTTTAAATATTAATGTAACTATACTGTGTCCAACAATCACAGACAGTAAAATAAGACTTCAAATACAAACTACAAATAATTAATTAATTAGAGAATAGTAGAAACTATTTTTGAAATTGCTTCCTTTTCCTACTGGCAATCGGGTAGGCCTGACTATTTAGTTCTTACTAATAATGAAGGAAAGACCTTTGAAACCAGAGGTGTTGGGGGCAATTATACAGCAATCAAATACTTATCTAAAATTACCTAATTACAAGTAAATAGTGGAATTGTTTTGTTGCCCTTTGTACCTACATTGTATAATTATATTAATTACCTACGATGGATGCAATAATTAAGTAGCGTGACACATTTCGACGACTTCCGTGGATCAGTCAAGCGTGGCCCTGCCTGTGATGGTGGAGGTCTCGCGTTTGAATCCCGATGAAAGCTTCTCTTTGTGTTTAAAATATTGATCAGCTCATCTAACCGGAGTCTGATAAATAAGACAAGGTTCTGATTTGGTTTCTATAAAGTAAACATTAGTCCCATTCCAATGCAAGCTCTGATCTACGCGATGTAATTTTGTATTGGAAGCGACATGGGCATCGATGAAAAATTCACGGTGGTCAAAAGGACATAGTTTGCCTAAGCCTAATTCTTATAAGAATAAAAAAATCAAGACCTCAACATCATATCCTTCTGCATAGTTGAGAACGCCGTTGAAGAAATTGTACATTGTCAACGATTATAGCACTTATTGCACGGGATTAGGCACGGAAGCGATCGCGGGCGCTATCCGATTTGCACTACATTATGCATCGTCTTGTGCATCGCGCATTTGTAGTTAGGGTTGGTACGAAGAGATATTTTTTAACCGACTTTTAAGGGGGAGGTTCTCAATTCGACTGTTTTTGGTACTCATGTTACCTACTCTATGTATCGAGAAGTCAACAGATTTTTTTATTTTTATAAAACGGGTATAACCTCGAGATGCCTCCTTCTACATCCATATTTTCAGTCATTTCCAGCGTATTTTGTTATTTCATCAGAGCATCTTTCCTTAGGTCTCGTTGGCACCAAGTCTGGGTCTGATGAAGGAATCTTGGAGAAATCGGTTGAAGTGTTTTTTTTTTATGTGGTGATTATTCAACATTTAATATTAAGTTGAATCTTCGAATCATCTGCTTAGTATATATGCAGTTGCAATCAGAAATAACGGAGATATAAGGAACGTTTCAGCAGGCATCTATTTTTATGGTATTAGTGCATCTTCAGATATTTTTGAGCATCGTAGCCGCTCCGATTTGATCGCGACAACACTTCTATCTTGCTAAGCTGTTATCATCATCAGCCTGTTTCAGACCATTGCTGGGCCTCTCCTATAGGCTAAGTCCACGCAATAGGTACCCGTAATAGTCACGCTGGGCAAGGTTGGCGATCGCAGTAGTGGACACACGTCCACTATGATGACGCTGCATCATTGACGACGCTGAATTGATGATGGGCCATCATGAATTCAATAAAACCCATCTCTTCCCGCGGGTGTCGTAAAAGCCAACTAAGAGATTGAAGTGTCATTGCCTAATGTACCTATTTAAACCCCGAGTTATTTAGTTAGTTATAATTAAAACTTATTTTGTTCACATTTCACTTACTTTGTTTGTTTTCATTTTAGGTACTCGGAAAATTGTTATTTAAAAAGGTTCTCGCCATAAACTGACAAATTTTTCCCATTTCCATTTTATTTAAGCTGTGTGTGTGGGCTCCTATCACTACTTATCGGTCATAAACGCACTCGGAAGCTTATTATATTAATACGTATCGTAATTCGCGATGACGTAAGCAGAATCGACGGATCCGGATAGAAACAATTGAATATCATCGCACGGATTCATCGAGATTTTGAACCATAATACCTGTCAATAGACGGGTCAAAATTCTTTTCGTTGTCTTAATTTGAGTCCTTAAAAAACATGACGCAGTGGTGATTTTTGTATGAGATGATGTTTTGTTTTCAATTTCTGATACATGTATGTATGGATTAAAATCAAGCGTGAAAAAGAAATAAAAGTCCACCCGGTATTTTTTAAAATACTAGATAGCAACTAAAAGCGTGACAAAGTGGTATGAAACAAGACAACGAAAATAATTTTGACCTCTGGGTCAGGTAGGTACGTTGCCATCATAGAAGTGGCCACTGTTCTCAAAATATCTGAACGTCAGGCAATAGAGGCCTGTTCGGATGTTTTTGAGCTCCCTGGCTGCTTCGATATGTCTGATGGCAACTGTACATACTTAATTATTTATTTTAATTTATTTAGCTTACCTTGATATTTTCATGATTGTAAGCATATGTCATAACTTTCACCCCATGATTCCATCTACGACTGTTTATATTTCTTTCAACATCAGCATCACATATTGATATAAAATACATTTTTGGCAGCGATTTGGGAGAATTTGTAGTTTTTTTTTTATGGATAGTTTTTATTCTACTTTATGTATTCTTAACTGTATATTACGACGTTGTAAATAAATAAATACTTTCAAAATACAAATGAAAAAGGTTTTTTTTCCACACTAAACAGAGGTATTACTTCTTGTTTTCTTCTGTTCATAGGTTCAATTTAGAAAAATTCTGAATTTCTAGATAGCCACCTAAGTCCATTCGAACAACTGATTTCAACAATTTGAAAAAAAAAAACTAATGTCTCTGTCTGTCACTTTTGCGTTGCTATATTTTGGTTAAAATTCCAAAAAATTCTTGGCTCTATATGCCTCAATTGGGTTTATTCTTTTCGGCCGCATTATAATTACTCCGCAAAAGTGTGGGCAGGCCCAATACTGAACAAATAATAACATTTTTCTTTGTTTCAGACGTTGCGGTCCGGTTTGGCAACTTCGTGTCGCCTTGACGTCCGTCAACGCCATTTAAAGACTTTTAGTGTTATTGTTTATTTTGTTCACACTAATTTATGTTTTTACTTTTATTGTGTTGTGTTGTGCTGTGTTGTGGATGCATACCGCCACCCTATCAGGTGATGGCGCGTCAAATGTGAGTTATACCTGTGTACAATGCGACAACTCTTTTAAGAACCAGAGAGGCCTTAATATTCACATTTCCAAAAAACATCGCAATTGTCTCAGCCAAAACGGCCCCGCTCTAAATTTAGTCCCAGTCGTACTACCGGCCCCCCTTTCGGACAATCCAAATTCAACCCCTTTTCATGTATACCTGAGTGATCTAAAGAATAATGTGCCCGTTGTTAAAAGAGTTCCGCGCGGCGCCAGGATTTCCGTCGCTAGACACCTTTCTGGCCTGATTACGAAATGTGTGGAGAACAACCAAATTGATGATTGGCATAAACTTTTTACGTTTTCGTTTAATACCCTCCATGTCAAAAAAGATGAGGCAATTTCCTTGACGCAAAAAATCAAAAACAATTGTGTTTCGAATATAACTCCACAGTTTTCGCTAAATAGGTGTGCCTCATCCACCTACAACAGAATTAAGTTAATCGAAAATAAAATTAGCGACGGCGATCTTAAAAGTGCCGCTCGTCTACTATTCACAAGTGACGTACTGTCGCCAGATACTGCTGACACTCTCTCGGCCTTACGATCTAAACATCCCCCGGCTCCTGCAACCCCGTACCAGTTAGACCCACCCACAGCTGACCGGGCCTGCCTCCGAATCGAAGCGAAGGACGTCATCGACGCTATAAATTCTTTCAAAACCGGTTCGGCGGCTGGCCTGGATGGGATCTCACCCCAACATTTGAAGGATCTAACCTCTCATTGTTCGGGCGACGCAGGTGAACAGCTCGTCTGTTCCCTTACTAAATTAATAAATTTCATGTTTTCAGGCAAAATCAACTCGCAAATTGTCCCACTTTTCTTTGGCGCTAACTTGATTGCCCTTTCAAAAAAGGACGGAGGGGTGAGGCCTATTGCTGTTGGGTCAACTCTACGTCGTTTGGCATCCAAAATTGCGGTTAGACACATTAAGTCAAAATTACAGTCTATTTTCGAACCAGTTCAGTTAGGTTTTGGCACGAAAGGTGGGTGCGAAGCAGCCGTCCATGCTTTACGCACCTATCTTTCACACGATGATTGTGAAATTGTAGTCAAAATTGATGTAAAAAACGCCTTTAATTCGGTAAATAGGGACACTTTGCTGGCAGAAGTAAAGGAACAAATTCCCGAACTCTATAATTACCTTTATCTCTGCAATGCTGATCCATCTAAATTACTATACAAGTCCCACCAATTATCATCTGAGGTGGGATGTCAGCAAGGTGACCCCCTTGGGCCAGCAATTTTCAGTTTAGCCATAAATCACATAATACAAAAAATTAAATCAAAATTTAATGTCTGGTATCTAGACGATGGGACCCTAGGAGGTGACGTGGATACCGTACTGTCCGATTTGTCTCTTATCAAAACTAATTTTGAAAATATTGGTTTAGAACTAAATTATAGTAAATGCGAACTCTTTATTCAAAAGACTTCCTATAGTTTGACTGTTTAAAAATCCAAATTTGATTGTCTGACTCCTGGTATAAAAATAGTAGACAAATATTCACTTTGCCTCCTGGGTTCTCCTATTTTTGAAGAATCCTTTCCCGATTATATTTCTAACTCGATTTCTAAATTCCAAAATCACGCAAATCGTCTACTCGAAATTAGCCCTCATTATGCTCTTGCGATTCTTAAGTTTTGTCTTTTTGTCCCTAAATTGACATACGTGCTCCGTTGCTGTCCGTTCTGGAAAAATATTAATTTATTAACACCTTTAGACGACTTAATCAAAATGACCATAGAAAAAATTCTAAATATTCAGCTAACGGAGCGTTCCTGGTCCCAAGCATCCCTCCCTATACGGTATGGGGGTTTAGGGATACGAAAAATTTCATGTGTGGCTTCTCCTGCATTTTTGGCATCCGTCCACAGCACGTCTGATCTCACAGGAAAGATCCTAAGGGCTCTGCCTATTAACTGTGAGACTGCGGGTTTGGAGGACGCCAAAAATGCATTCAAAATTGCTTGCCCTTCTAAAAATTTTCCTGACAACCTAAAATCGCAAAGGAGCTGGGACAATGTGTATTGTGATCTAACATACAATTCTCTTCTAAACAGCTCTGCAGGTCCAGATCGTGCGAGACTTTTGGCGGTCGGAACCCGGGAAGCTGGTTACTGGCTGCATGCCCATCCTTCGGCTAGTACTGGTACTTTCCTGGATCCGGCCTCTCTTAGGCTCGCAACCGGCCTGAGACTCGGGGCCGCGGTATGTACCCCTCACTTATGCTGTTGTGGCACAGACGTGGACCGACTGGGACACCACGGACTAAGTTGTCAAAAAAGCGCAGGCCGTATTTCCAGACATGCGACGCTTAACGACATAATCCGCAGGTCTCTTGCCACGATCAACGTACCTGCTCTTCTTGAGCCTACTGGTATTATTAGGGATGATGGTAAGAGACCTGATGGTGTGTCTTTGGTTCCTTGGAGCTTGGGACGGATGTTGGTATGGGATGCTACTTGCGTAGATACCCTGGCACCGTCCCATCTTCAACGAACTACGTTTAAGGCAGCCGCTGCGGCTGAAAATGCCGAATTTTTAAAACGTAATAAATATAAGGGCCTCGGCAAAGAGTACGATTTTGTACCGTTTGGCGTAGAAACTTTAGGTTCTTGGGGTCCCAGCGCACGCAAATTGTTTGCTGAGATCGCGAAACGTCTGGTTGATGTAACTAGAGACCGAAGAGCTGGCGACTTCCTCGCACAACGCATCAGTATTGCGATACAGCGAGGAAATGCCGCCAGCATCCTCGGTACAATGCCACAAGGGCCAATCTTAGATATAGGTTAGGTTAAGTAGATTAGTTAGATTTAATCTATGTACATAAATATTGTAGTTTTGAAAATAAATATATTAAAAAAAAAAAAAAAAAAAAACAATTTGATACAATTCCAACAATTTCGTTTGTAATAACTTTCACATATCAGAATAATGATAGATTAAAAACTTTACTTACATAAATCAAGAACGCTACAAAATATAACATAGCAAACGCTCCATACATCAAAATAGAGAGAGACGCCACCATATTGAGATTCTAAAATCACAGCGCACTAGATTTTTTTTCACTGCACCCCACAGAATATCCGCACATAAAACACTATGCCGAAGAAAAAAAAAACACTCGCGAATGTTTCGCGATAACGGTCGCGGATCAATTAAGCTTGCAATATCATAATTATGCATTAATACTCACCATTTCCATAGAACATTTGTATACCTATCGCGCTGAAAGGCGGGCGTTATCTGAAGTTATCGCAGATAGCCAGCAGGACTTGTGATTGTTATCAATCATAGTCTTGCGGATTCCGATTGAGCAGTATACGGATGTGTTTTTATCTATGTTTTTTGTGTCTACTATGCAGGATGTTTTGTTGGCTAGGTCTAGCAAAGTCCGAAGAGAAATTTCCAAAATTTGGCTTCAAATGGAAAGTTCTTCGCACATTTTTATAGCCATGAAGTATATTTCTTTGGCACTTGATGAGTTGATACAATCACCAGTGTGGAACTCAAATGGCAAATATCGCGATCGTCGACTGTTCAGAACATGCTGTAATAATATGTGGTAGGATCTCGTGTAGGGTCCGCCCGGATAGCTACCACCGTCTTACCCGTTAACCTACCGCTAATAGCAGTGTTTTCATTGCTGTGTTTCGATTTGGGGGTAAGATAGCCCGTGTAATTACTGACATAGATAGAGGGCAATCCATCTAAGTCCCTCAGGGTAGGCAGCGCATAGGCGATTTTTTGGTCACTATGTCCATGGGCCTCAGTTCCTGCTTTCCATCAGGTGGGCGGAAGCTCAGTTGTCTACCTTCGTCATATAAAAAAAAAATTGATCAAGAATGTTCTCAGTGGCAACTTGCATGAGAACTTTCTCATTAAAATTTTCAGCAATTTTAGAAATTTTTGAGAATGTTCTGCAACTTGTAGGTACATTGCTAGCTAGGTATGACTATGAGATCGGTACCTTAGACGTCTCATTTCGTGAGCCGTTTTAAGGCGGAAAGAAAACTCACATCATGTTAATAAAAGTTGTTGAATCGTGTTCCACTTTCACATGTCAATTTTTACAGAACAATACCCAAAAAACAAAATAGGCATATACTCGTACTACATAATTCTATTACACCTATGTAATTTAAGATATCAATGATAGGTAGTAGTAATGTATCTGATGAACAACCAGATGAACTATAAAACGTTTATTGGTTAAGCTACGTAGATATTTGGAAGAATTAAAACTTGTAAAATACCTTTCTGATTTATATTTATCATAAGTAGGTTGATTATGATTCTAGACTAAGTAACGTTAGTTGTCACTGCCATAAGTTCTGCGTCTATCACCTGTATTTTAGCACAGGTAGTTGATTTTACACCAGCAATATCGAAATGGATTTAGAGCTTACAGAAATCGTATAAGAATACGATATTTTTGGTCTGATTTGGATCTATATCCACGGATTACTCATCGGTCACAACTTTTACATGCTTATCAAAATATTAATCTTTTTAAATCTACTTAAGACTTAAAAAACGGTTATCTTCAATTAAATGCATTGTTCAAGGTTTTTGCGCTCTAAAAATAATCTTTTTTAATCCCACAAGCATATAAAAGCTAGGTATCTACTGTTGAAGTATAACTAATATGAGTAATTTATTATTTTATTAATAATTTCGAAAATAATTCAAGTTTTGTGGAACGAATCTTTAAATAGAATAGAGAAAGCTATATATGGCGTCGCAATATTTTACAAACATAAAAGTAGATTAAAAACAGGAAAATAAGGCAAAGTATATTTAAGAAATAAAGTAAGGGGAAAACTTATGTAACAAAATGATCCTGTAGTACCTAAGGCAATCTGTAATTTTGATCCTAGAAAAAAAACGGTTTAATTTTTTTTTAAGACTTGAGCTGGTCTTCGGTCGGGCTATTCGCAAGAGAATCCACGTAAAGTACAACGGCATAATTAAATACATTCATACATTTTTAGGCTGCGTGGTGACCGCAGTAAGAATCATTTGTCACAACTCAAACTTTTCCCGTGGGTATCGTAAGATTGAAGGGATTAAAGTGTCGCTGACTATTCATTTATTAAAGATCGAGGACGGGTAGCAGCGTCATCATATTGGACACATTACTGCTATCGCTATTCCGCTTGCCCAGCGTGGTGATTAGGTACATTTATACCGTAACCCCTCATTACCTCTTAACTCCTAATGCGTCCATACACATAAATAATAGGAGAGGCCTACGTCCAGGTGGACTGTGATACTCTGATGATGTGACACATTTTAGAATGTTTGTTGGTTACACGATCCCAATAATGAAAATAAGGTAATTTGTTTGTGACAATCAGAAATGTTTGCGAAACAAACTAACAATGGAACAAGGAAAAATGAAAAACCCACTACCTTCGCCGATATTCTCGTAACCTTTGGAGTCAGTAAAATTTTCCATGCGTCCTTAATTTTTATCATTCTTGTTTTGTTTTTGTTGGAATACTCGGAATCATTTCTGCTTTTAAGTAACTAAACTCTAAATACAATCATATTTATAACATATTCTAACTAAATAGGTAACTATTAGTCTTTTTCAATACCTATAATTCATTCTGTCCTCCTAAGACAGGGGTACAAAATTCTGTATATATTCCGAAATTTCATTTGAGCTTTTATGAACAAAGGTAAATTTCTAAATTCTTAAACTTGTCAAATCGTCGGGTATAGTGCAATACCGCGTAACTAACAAATTCAATTAGGCTCAATTTGAGTGTCAATTGTTTGATATTTGAACTCTATCTGTTTTGGTAGTTACGCGGTATTGCACTATTCCCGACGAAATGTTACTTAGTCTTAGGAGGCTATAGTATGTTGCAGACTTTCAAATTCAGAGCTTCAACAAAATTACTTAGACTAAATGTCCAGCTTTCGTCGTCCGCATATAAATCCTTGATTACTATATTTTTCTCTCCTAATCAGTAAACGTAGCTTTGTACTATAATTGTGTTCAAGACAGCCTCTTAGAAATTTCCAAACGGATAGGGTTCCGGTTTCCACTAATGAATGGATTGATTTCCGACGGATGCTTTGACTACAAGTTGATGACGGGATATATTGCTGTTTTCTATTTTATCTATGGTAATTTACCAATGGATTTAAGTGCGGAGTTTTTAGTGAGATTATCCTGGAAAACCAGAAGAGACTTATCAGAACTCAGAATCAGGGTAACAACGGAAGAACAGCGCTGGCTTAGCCAGCTACATGCTGAGTTGTGACCCTTTTGTGGCAAACTGTTGTTGTTTTATTTAATTTCATTTAAGAATTCAAAGATGGCATTTTTATAGGTACTAGCGACCCATACAGGCTTCACATGGGGACATCTCTGATACTAAAAGATTTATCTGCAATCACTCCATCTTTTAAAAACACTGGATCAAACTCCATTGCGTAGTTCTAAAAATTAAAGATTAACAGCGGGAAACAACTTTGTTTTTTCTACTATGTATTGTGGACAACAAAGTTTTAATACGCTGTATGCGTAAATATAAAGGTCGGATTGGTTTTGTTTGTTTTGATATTTATGCTACAATAAAATAAAAATATTTATAATTAATAGGACAACAGTTCGTCTGTGATATTACAATTCTACCTCAAGGAGTGTATTGCATGATCACAAAGCAACATTTTGTAGATTACATCATTTTGTTTTTATAGGTATTAAAGATTGATAAATAAAATAATTACTTATCAATTGGAATACATCACTATAACATTACCTAATTATTTATTGCCTATCTACTCCGCAGATACTTATCTAATATAATCACAATTACACAACAAAAAAATTATGTAAAAAAAAATCATAAAGATATAGATTTTTTTGTGAGAGCAATTTTTGTAAATCTGTGATTTAATTTTAGTCTATTTTTAGCATTTCTATCAGGCTTGGCTAGTTGGCCTTCGAGTAAATCTCATTTGGTTATCACTTTATCAGTGAATAAGATAATAAATACTGGTTATCTTGATAAGGCTCACCTGCTATCTGAGGCAGATTGATCGATTTATTTATGTGGCGATCGATAATATGCATAATTTCTCTGATACGGTACCATTTTACTATTTTTACCTATTTTACCATTTTACTTATTTTTTCTTCTTCTTATTTTTTATGTTTTGTATGATTTACGTTTTGTGTTGTTTGTACTACCTGAACATTTCTAATAATATATAATAATATACAGTTTTTTTATGTAGGTAAATATTTAGTGATTAGATATCTCGCTCGCGTTGTTATATTAATTTTCTACTACTACAACTACTGCATTTATTTACGTATTTAATTGAAATGTGTAAAGAGAATTTGAATTTATTATTTCGACTCAAATAAATATTCTAGCTACTACTATTCCTGCCATGATTGAGAACATAGTGGAATACATTCTTAGTTTCTATTCCATTATGTTTTCATGTTAGATAATTTATCTCCTTCTTTTGATTCCTTTATCAGCATGCACCTAGGTACATAATTATTGTAATAACACAAGGGAAGTGAATTTAGACCTATATCTACTATCGGACATACTTGTACTCGTAATCCACAGTCAAAGTCTGTCTACTTTATCTCACCGATTGCTTTGATACTGAGATTTTAATTGATTTGTTCTCCTTGAATCTTGCTCAGCGTGGCGATTATGGGCATTTACCTCCTAATGCGTATATACGCATAGTTAACAGGAGAGGCCTACGTCCAGCAGTGGACTGAGATAGGCTGATGATGTGATTTTGTTTATCATGAACAACGTTGTAATCCAAATTAATACGCGCCTGCAATTGGAATTCTAGTGCTTCATTGTTATAATTCAAAATAAATTACAAGGTAGTGTCTTGAGATGCAGCGTTGATCATGATAAGCGTCGAATGTGATGTAACCGTCTACCACTGTATTTTTTTCTTGCACATTTATAACATTTTTTAATAATAATCGTCGATACTTGGCAGCCCTTAATTTGCCTGCTTACAGTTACGCGTTACAGTACTAAGGTTTCTCCGAGGTTGCTATTATGTGTGTTCTTTCTGATTGATTTTCAAAAATGATATATACCTAATCAAACAAATAAATTAGTTACAATTATATAACTGACTTTACTATGTGTATTTATGACTAACGAAAATTTGATTATCGTTTGATTTCCTCCTTTTTACTCACAAATACAGTTTGGGGTGTACAGGGTGTAAATTTCAGGATTTGTATAGGAACTGTTTCTGTTTAGTAATTGCAATAAATGCTGAGTTAAAACATTGAAAAAATCTAATCGTAATTAACTTCTTCATTTAACATTCCGATGGTAGGTAATTATTATTAAAGACGAGTTTCTTTTTCACCTTGTCATACTTAATACAACAGTTTTGTAAACAAATATGGCGTTAAGCCCTTGAATTACTTTTCCTTTATCATTAAGGTAATAAAACCTTCGTACTATTATCTCGGTAACTGGCCGTCTCCAATTAAAAACATATTTTGGTACCGATCTCGATTAAATCTCTTTAAATATGCAGTAAACTTGACTGTGAACTCATAATTACTGTTACAAATGTTTGGCCACAGTCAAATAATTGGGCAGTAGGTAGTTTAACTATATGAGTAATGTAAGGCACACAGTATTGCGTGAGTTGACGATGCATTTTGGACTTTTATTGTATTGTATATAAATATATATATTAGCCTTTATAATGTCCCACTGCTGGGCACAGGCCTCCTCTCATATATGAGAGGGATTGGGCTATAGTCCCCACGCTGGCCCTAAGCGGGTTGGGAACTTCACATACACCTTTGAATTTCTTCGCGGATGTATGCAGGTTTCCTCACGATGTTTTTCTTCACCGAAAGCTAATGGTAAATATCATCTGATATTCCGTACATAAGTTTCGGAATAACTCATTGGTACGAGCCTGGATTTGAACCCACGACCTCCGGATTGAAAGTCAAACGTCTAAACACTCTAAATCACTGAGCCACCACCGCTTATTGTATTGTACACAACTACAGTATATTGTATTGTATATTGTATTGTCTCCAATAACCTTTGATAGTAGAAAAAGCAGGCAAATTTATAAAATGTAGATGCGTATTATTTATCGCTCAAAGAATACTTGAATATGACGCTTTTTTCACTGCCAAAAGTTGTTACTTGTTACTCAGAATCTACCTTCGTAACACAAAAATTATGATGTTTTTGGTTCTCAAACGGCCTTTAGATTATGTTTTTATTTTTGCAGTGGACCTTTTACCACTGTTACATAGTCCAATCCAATGACATAGTACAATTTTGCCCCCAATCCGGTTTGGAACCGACGGTGCCTATACTGGAAGCAATAATTTAGCTGTGATTGCCCATTATTACTGTTTTAGGCTCTTGTAACCGTTCTTTAGCGCACTCGATCTCAACGGTACTCAATTATAATAATGGTAAATGGCAACTAAGCATAATTGAAACCTTTGTAACAAGTACCGTGACTAGCTTTTCTTTAATAATGTGTCGAAATTGATTTTTACTGGTCAACTTGAATTCGGTTCGTTTTCTAAGAAAATATTAGGTTTCATTACACATACACATTTACCTATTGCAAACTAGAGCGCACGCATTTCTAAAAACAATCGTCTAAATATGAAATGTACCTACATGAAAATCGCCCCGTGTACAGGTTCATTAATTATCAGAGATCGTACGATTTTCAGCATTTTTGTGCAATGTAGTTCAATTAAGGGATATGTAGTAAGTTATTTATAAGGAGACAGTGATTTAAGGTTCGTTATAACACAAATATGAACCTTAACTCGCTATCTCCTTTCGAATAACTTACTTCACATCCCTTAATTGAACTACGCTGCACCAAAAATGCTGGAAATCGTAAGATGTCTGTTAAAAACCTAAAAAAACGAATTATAGAATTAATTTAACAATGCATGTGATGTAAAGATGGACAGCATGACATTACATGGAGTCATATTTACCTTGTTAAATATAGCGGTGGCCAGCAGATCCTCATAAATGTCCTACCGCGCTCGTCTATAGGCATACACGATAATAGGATAATGTTTCCCACCTGTTTTGAATCTTGTGTCTCACTGATAAAGGCCAAAACCAATGAAATTTTGGTGTGACTCGTATTTGATTAAGGGTTAATAGGAGAGGCCTATATCTACATAGCAGAGAGTTAACTAATATAGGCTGATGTGATATTATGATGAGATCTGACACATACCTTGTTAAATATAACATTGGCTAGCAAGTCCTCATAAGCATCTCGCTCCGCTGCCGCGCACGCTATCTATAGGCAATATAGGCATAGGTAGTTAATAGGAGAGGCCTACATCCAGCAATGAACT